>OVBA01001436.1:0-44428 GCA_900406435.1 Lepidium aucheri | reverse complement strand
CAAGGAAACCTTTTATTTGGAGACATATTTACAATGAATATTAAATTTGTACCAACCAACCATTTGTATGTGAAAAACGTGTTTACAATTTTTTTAAATTTGTCTTTAAATCGTTGTAAACAATATTCGTTGTAAATTCATTGCATATTAGGGACGTTTTTACAACAAATTATATCACACATGTTAAAATGTTGTGCATTCATCGTAAATAAAAGTCGCTATAAATTTGTTGCAACTTAGGGACGGTGTTACAACGAAATTTATCAAACATGTTAATAAGTTGTACTTTCGTCGTAAATTGCCAACAGTTTTACAACAAAAATTTGCGTTGTAAAGTTACAACGCTATTACAACGAAACCATTTTTCGTTGGAATAGCGTTGGCAACTAATCCCTAAACTCTACAGTCCCTAAAACGTTGTAAAATTGCGTTGCTAATTTAATGTTTTGTTGTAGTGAAAGTTGAGTTTAAGTAGTCACTGGAGTACTCTCTCCTTGAGATAATGGAACTTTTCTTTCTTAGTTGCTTTTAAACTTTCATTGAATTGCAATATACAGTCTTTTGAGATGATTTGAGGTTTAAATTAGCTCGGTGTTTTTAGTTTAGGGAATATCATCTTTTAATCAATGATTTGTATACGCATTTATGGTTTCCATCACTTTTTTTCTTGTTTTTGTGGTTCCTTTATCTTTAGTGCATGGGCCAATATCAGCACGGCCCATTAGAAAGCCCGTTTGGTCATATGGGCCATTATAAGTACGGCCCATTAGAAGACCATTAACAATACATGCCTAACCTAACAACACAAACCCTAACCTATACAAAATGACACATGTTCTCCACCTGTCTAACAAACACTAACAGTTGTATTATATGCATAGTAGGAAAACATGCGTAGCGACACCTGTAATCAAAGATGATACATGTAATCCATGGGAAAATTTCAAACCACTCTTGATCCATCTATAAATAGAGGAGGGGAGTGGTGGAACAAAGGGGCCAGAAAACGAAAACTAGAAGAACATATATAGAGGAGTTAAAGAAAAGAAGAATATACATTCAGGAGTTGAAGAATAAGAAACAACGATCAATTAAGAGAAACTGATATGAACTTTCGTATACTTAAATTCTAAGATCCTAACATGGGAATACTCGAGCAACGTTTGAAAATAAATTAGACGAACGCAAAAAAAAAACAAATTTTATAAAACATCAACCTAAAAGTCTGTTCTCTAAACTACTCATCAATAGTTGGCGCCGTCTGTGGGGACGGGAGTTCTCTAACGCAAAAGGATCAACATGACGACTGGCGAACTATCGGAGCAATAGCAAGTGATGAACCTGCACAACTAATAGAGGAGCACCCAGACGAACAAAACCAGCAGGATAATGAAGACTCAGTTGCAGAAGATGATCAAACTCAACAACCCGGACTAAGGAACCTTCAAACAGCGCAACCACAGGCGATTGACAAACCTATAGACGTCCCACAACTGCTCCAAACCATTTTAAGGAAAGCAGAAGAAGCGAATCGCTGAACAAACAAAAAATTAGAGGAATTTCAGAATAAAATAATGGCACTTGAAGAAACGCGCGTTCGCACAAATTCGACAAGTGCAAATCAATCTCCACAACAGAGGGCCCAACACGAGGATTCTCATAATCTCTCTGACACAAGGATTCTCATAATCTCTGCGCTCGTCAAAACTTGCAAATGATGAATGCACATAGACCAGTGATGAACATGCCAGTGGAACAGACCGAAGACCTCAGATTCCAAACATTGGCAACTGAACCAGTGCAACTCACTTCTTAGGCCCTCAGTCAACATGACAAACAGGCAGCCGCAATAAGATCAATGAAGGAAGAAATTGAAAAGATGAACTCGTAGTTACACAAGGCAACAAGCTCGGCCTCCAAAATTGATCGAATGCTAACAAAAATGCTAAATACTCCATTCACTAGGAGATTACTGGGAATTAAAGTCCAGTATACATGAAGATAAAGTGTCCTACATACGATGGAAAGTCCGATCCTTGTGGATTCTGGATGGCGTTCGGAATAGCAATTGGGAGAGCTCAATACACTCAGCCAGAATACAATGCATGATATTGTCAGATGTTTGTCGAAAGCCTCACCGGGGACGCTTTGGAGTGGTTCACAAAGCTAGAACCATACACGACAGATAGCTTTAAACAATTGTCCAAAGTTTTTCTTAAGCATTACTCGATGTATATACGGAAGGCCACCACCAGCGCAGATTTGTATTCAGTATTTCAGGGAGCCGGAGAAACATTGCAGTCATATCTAGAGCGATTTAAGGCAATAGTATCTCAACTAACGATCCCGGACGATGTTGCCATACCTGCTATCCACAATGGCCTGTGCGAGAATTCAAACTTAAAGGATGATCTGCAGATCAATGTCCCCAGGTCTTTGGAAGATGCACTCCACCGTGCCACAAGGTTTTCTGAGGTCACAGATAGAAGGGCTCGACTCAGCAAATCAACAATCAACAAAACACCCCGAGTACAGGATGATAATGAAGGTCAGGAGTCACGAAGACCAGATAACAAAGGCTACAAAGGGAAAAAGACCAATACTTTCAATATCAACTCACCTCTACATACCCCCGAACGCAAGGGACAAAGTTCAAGATGGAACAAGAAGACAGAAGCTATAGATAAACAAGCCTACTGCGAATATCATAAGTAGTATGGTTATCCGACTTCGCAATGCCGCCAACTACAATGGATTCTCCTAGAAAAATATCATAAAGAAAATTCAATAACAGAACACCGTAAAAATGACGATATGGGATCTACAAAAATAGCAATGACGATGCAAAGGAACTCGCTAATACGGCAAAAACAGATGCGATGGGGCACTATGTTCCAAAACGAATGCGAGAGGATGATAAGGACAAGTTGCCGTCACCCTGGAAACAAGTAAACATGATAATGGGAGGACTCGTTACGTGCAAGGACTCAGTTCATTTGATTAAAATTTACGAACGGGCAGCTGGGATGAAATGGAAACTTCAGAGTCAAATTAATGAAAACAGGCAAACTACATGGATGCCCAGTCAAGACATATGCTTCACATAAGAAGATATGATTGGAATCTCCACACCGCACAATGATCCCTTAGTAATTGAACTCAGAAAATCCAATTCTGACGTATCCAGAGTCTTGATCGACACTGGAAGCTCGGTGGACTTAATCTTTAAGTAAACCTTGGACCGGATGGAATTAAAAGAAATAAAGATAAAACAATCGGTTCACCCATTAACAGAATTTGACGGTGATACAACAGTGACATTCGGAATAGTAAAGCTGCCCGTCGATTTACAACGCAATACTAGGAACTTCGTGGATTTACACTATGAAAGCGGTACCGTCAACTTACCACCAATTTTTGAAGTTCCCAACCAACCGAGGAATCTGTACTATTTGAGGAAACTAACAAATGGCTAGAAAGTGCTTCATCACTAAACATAAAGTAAGAAACAAGGGGCGAACCTACATGATCATGAATCCCGACAAAAAGCAGAAGGACATTGGCAACACCTTCGAGAGGGTTGAACAAATTAACATTGATCCTAAGGATAGCAAAAAGTGCGTCGGGATAGGTTCCGAACTCCCACCAAACATAAAATCCGAACTCACTAAGTTTTTGCAACAAAATGCTTTAAGATTCGCTTGGACAGCCGCATATATGATTGGAATCAGCACGGATGTAATAACTCATGAGTTAAATACAGATCCAACCTTCAAACCTGTCAAACAAAACAGAAGAAAGCTGGGATACGAACGGACGCATGCAGTAAACAAAGAAGTGGACCGATCAATACAAGCAGGATCCATTATTGAAGTTTGGTACCCGTAGTGGCTCTCTAACCCGGTGGTTGTTAAAAAGAAAAATGGCAAATGGCGAATATGCGTGGATTTTACTGATTTAAATAAAGCATGCCCTAAGGATAGTTTTCCTCTACCACGAATAGATCAAATAGTCGAAGCAACGTCAAGCAATGAACTATTATCCTTTATGGATACCTTTTCTGGTTATAATCACATATGCATGCATCCTGACGATCGAGAAAAAACTTCATTTATTACAGAGCGCAAAACTTATTATTATCGAGTAATGCCGTTCAGCTTGCAAAATGCGGGCGCTATCTATCAACGACTACTTAACAAAATATTCAATGATCAAATAAGCAAGACTATGGAAGTATATATAGATGATATGTTGGTCAAATCTGCAAAAGCAGAAAATCATTTGAAGGACCTGGAGACATGTTTTGAAACATTGAACCAATATTGAATGAAGCTAAACCTAACAAAGTGCACCTTCGCAGTAAAAACTGGGGAATTCCTTGGGTATATCGTCACCAGACGAGGAATCGAGGCCAACCCGAGACAGATCAGAGCAATTATGGACCTCCCTTCTCCAAAGAACAAACGGGAAGTACAATGACTCAATAGGAGAATGGCAGCACTAAACCGATATATCTCACACTCCACGGATAAATGTTTCCCCTTTTATAAGTTACTACGTAATAATAAAAAATTTGAATGGAGTGACGAGTGCGAGTCTGCCTTCTCAGAACTAAAAAATTACCTTTCCACACCCCAAATTTTGTCTAAGCCAGAAGAAGGAGAAGTATTATATCTATACACCTTGGTTTCCAACAACACAGTCAGAAGAGTTTTGGTACGAGAAGACAAGGGAGAACAAAAACCCGTATTTTATGTCAGCAAATCATTAAACGACTCAGAAACGAGATATTCAGCGGTAGAAAAACTTGCTTTAGCAATTGTGACATCTGCCCGAAAGCTAAGACCATACTTCCAATCACACAATATAGTAGTGTTGACCAACCATCCCCTTCGAACCCTCTTAGATAATCCTAACCAGTCAGGTAGACTCACAAAATGGGCTATAGAACTGAGCGAATACAATGTGGAATACAAGGGAAGAACGAGCGCGAAGTCCCAAGTATTAGCTGATTTCTTGATCGAGCTATTTCCCGAAGCACAAACTGGTAGACACAAAGAGGGGAATTGGGCGCTATATGTAGATGGGACATCATCTTCACATGGACCTGAAATCGGAATCTAAGTAGTATCACCGAAAGGAAGCATGATCGAACAATCATTCAGGCTAATGTTCATGGCATCCAACAATGAAGCCGAGTATGAAGCGCTTATAGCAGGACTACAGCTAGCCCAGTCACTAGGGGTACAATAACTAGTAACTTACTGTGATTCGCAACTAGTGGCAAGTCAATTTAACGGTGAATTCGACGCATAGAACGTACGTATGGACGTATACCTCAAAGTTGTACGAGAACTAGTCCAAATTTTTCCTGAGTTCAAACTTGAAAAAATACCAGAAGCGAGAACACATCGGCCGACGCGTTGGCAGCACTGGCATCAACTTCAGATCACCACCACAGAATAATTCCTGTTGAAAGCATTAAAAATCCAAGTATGAGTTTATCAAAAGGGAGCTGTTGCGCGATCGCAGAAGAAGACAAGCCTGAAGAGTATGCCCAAGAATATCATTATGAAAAAGATCGAGTGGATTGGTGAACCTACATAAAACTTTACTTGGCCGAAGGAACTACACCCGAGGATTGATTGGCAGCACGACGATTAAAAGTTCGAAGTGCTCATTACACATTGCATAAAAAACATCTGTTGCGAAGAAGTGTTGATGGAACATTACTCACTTGCATATATGGGAAGGAGACTCTAAGAGTAATGCAAAAATTTCATCTAGGAGCAGGAGGAAACCACTCGGGAGGAAGATCGTTAGCATTCAAGGTCAGACAATTGGTTTACTTCTGGCCTACGATGAATTTCGATTGCGAAAGGTTTGCTGCTACGTGCGAAGCGTGCTAGCGTCACGCACCAATGCTACATTCACAGGCTAAATTCCTCATGTCCGCCATTGCACCTTACCCATTTATGAGATGGGCAATGGACATCATCGAACTTCTCCATTCAGCTCGAAACAAGCATTTCATATTAGTAATGACAAATTATTTCACGAAATGGGTAGAGGCGGACTCTTATACCAGGATTCATGATTCAGATGTTCATAAGTTAGTTTGGAAAAACATAATATGTCGTCATGGGTTACCATACGAAATAGTAACCGATAACAGATCACAGTTCATATCTAATAAGTTCGACCAATTTTGTGCTAGTTGGAGGATACATCTCAGCAAAGCAACACCACGCAATCCTCATGGAAATGGAAAAGTCGAAGCATCAAACAAAAGCATGCTAAATGGGCTCAAGAAATGATTAGACGAGAAAAAAGGCAAAAGGGCTGACGAATTGGACGGGGTATTATGGTCATACAGGACGACCCCTAGAAGCGCAAAAGGGTTTATGCCTTTACGCCTTTTTCGTCAGTTTACTCGCCTTTATGCCTTCTTTGTCAGTTTACTCGCCTTTATGCCTTTTTCCACCTTCTTATGCCCTGTCTCCACTGAATTAACCAGGTTTTGTTTCCTAGAAGTAACACCTCTGATGTTTGCTGCACGCTTATTCACTTTCTTGGATCCTTCTTGGCATGATGCAATAATATCTTCAGCCCTTGCGGATTTCATCTATGCCAAAGGAGGTCGTGCCAGCTTGTTTAGCTTTTCGATCTTTCCCATCATTTCTTCTTTCTCTTCCAAGGTGATTAAACCATATTCCTGTTTCTTCAGAATTTCATACTCCGAGAGCGTAATTTCTTTGTCATGATCTGTGATGGTTTTGCTTTCCAAAAGAAGATCACATTGCATTGGATCATACTCCTCTCCCTGTGATATTTCCTTCACCAAAGTTCCTTGACAATCGATAAAACCATTATCAGAACTTAAAGCCTTTTGTTTAGAAGAATTTACCTCCGGTTCAGTGTTAAACTCTTTGGATATCTTGGTTTTTTTTGAAGAGGATTGAGCAGCCTCCACTTCATCTTTCTGCTTACCTTCCGCCTCATCCTGCTTTAGAAGCTTCTCATCTTCTTGTGGAGCTTGTCTTTTGTTTGTTTTTACAGCACCATCCTCTTGTTTTCCGGTCCTTGAGTCCAACTCCTTAGCTTTTTCTCTTGGTATCTTTTGGACGAATTGGGTCTCAGACCTTATCAACCGACGATTAGATCCATACTGGTCAAACTGTCTTGATCTTATATTCCTGTCTCCTCGAGATGAACCTTCAGCCCGAGTGTTATTTAGTAAAGCACCTTTGAAACTCTGATGCTTGTCAGAAGATCTATCGTGTCTTTCTTTCCTGTCAAAGTCTCCATCTCTTTGTTCATGGATCATCAACCTTCTGCAACGGGAGACATCATGGCTTATGTAGTTGCAATAACTACATATTCCTTGAAACCTGTCATATTTGATGCGGACAATGGTTTCCTCCCCATTGCCAAAGTCCACTGCAGTTTTGAGAATGAGAGCCTTCATCACGTTAACTTCAACTAGAACCTTAGAATCATCCACATCAACTTGTATAACTCTTCCTAGCTGTTCGCCAATTGCCTTGAAAACAATTTCTGCAGCATATTCTGCTGGAACATTAGAAATTATAGCCCACATAACCAGCGCATAAGGGTACTCTTCAGGTGCCTTAGCAATCCACTTTCCTAGTGTGATCATCCAGCCACCGAAGTGTGTTGGACCCAGACTAAGGACCTTTTCCAAATCTGATTTCTCTTTGAATGAGAACTGAAACTTGCCAAAACCAAGATCCGTACCCGTGACTTTATCTTCCAAATCCCATATTCGTGGAAAGCGGTGAAGCAGAGCACCAACGTCCTGTTTTTCCGGATTAAGACAACGGCCCAACAGGACTTTAGAGCACTTAGCCAAAAGGTCGCTATTGTCAAAGAGAGGAATTTTTATCTTTGGAATCATTGCATTGGACGAGTTTGCTGCTTGCTTCTTGTTGATGTTTAATTGAGCCATTTCTTCTCTGAAAACAAAGCAACGAGAGTAAAAAAGAATTGAATCCTTGTGTGAGAATGAAGAGCTAATAAGATAACTCTTATATATAGTGCTCTTAGACTTAGGTATTCTTGAAATTTTGTGTTGCGTCCATATGCCGAGATATGTAGAATTAATTCCAAAATCTGTGGATATAGAAGTAATAGAGTGGGAGATATCAAATTCCCTTAATTTGGATTGACTGTAATTGATGGTGTTCTGTGAAGATCTTTCATACTTGCCATAAGTCTTCACACCATTCCTGAAAAACCATAATTCAGAATTGAGCAATAAGTGCTTCTGTACTAAATTTTGGTGTGAAATATTACGCATAGGAGAATCTTGGGCAATATTCAGTAACCAAAACAGAGAAAGTTCATCAATTGTCATAAAGAGATTTTCATAGCTTATGGAACTTTTGTAATTAATGTATTTTCAGCCTTGGTTTGCTTTCCGGTGAGTCGGAGATAAAATTCTGATGATCTTGTAGCTTGTAAACGAACGTCTTTCGTAATAGTGATCTGAAGAATAGTGTAATAATACACCTCACACTTGAGAAACTGAGCTTTTATGGTAACTTGATAATGTGAGTATACTCTTGCGAAGCTTCCTTGAATCAGATCGATTCTGATCCCCAAATCTCGACTGTTGTTGTTGCTGATGATCATTGCTTCCTTGGAAGAACGGAGTGGCCGTTGTGACTCCACCAACTCCGTCGAGATCCTCTTACGCCATCTCCTCCCTGTAGCCTCCACTCCTAGTTCAAATATCCACCTCCATAGATCTCCGGTCCTCAATTGCTCTCTTGCTGAAATAGTATCAGCAGATTTGGAGGAAATATTCCTCGTTACAATTTGTATATTTCCCGATATCTTCTTTTTTCCATAGTCAGATTTAATCTCCTTCTTTCTCCTAAAACGATCGGTCACTTTAACTAACCCTAGTTTCTTGTAATTAGAACCGGATTGGAGAAGCTTGAGTATAGATTCCTTTGTATTCACCCAGATTCGACTTTCTTGAAGAACCCACTTGTTTTCCCCTTCGATGTTCTGACTTAAATTTGGTATAACATAGATCTCTTGATAATCTTCACAGATTTGTTTGGGTTTCTTCAAAATCAGATTCTGCCTCCTTTTTCTGCTCCCACAGACGAATTGCCATCGGGAGAGGTACTGATTCTCCTCGCCGTGTAGATTGATTGTAACCTCGCCGGGGAGAATCATTTGTCTTCGCCGGAAATCACCATTTTACTCCGCGTTTTGCATTTTTTGTAGGAGATTTAAATGAACTTCTATAATTATTCTTTAAATTTCTTAAATAGTTTTAAATTCCTAATCAGCTGGGTGTTACAATATATCTACTTTTTAATCTATTTAAACTTATATCAATAACATCGACAAAATAATGAATATCCAATATTGGATAGGAAGAACATATTTAGAAACATAGGACTAATTAACCGAACTAATTGAAACCCTTTTTTAATCTACTACATATATGTAGTAGGAAAAAGTCGAATTCCTGGTAACAAAATAATGGTTAACTAGATTATTCTAACAACTCGACTGAGAACAAATTAGTACGTGTTTAAAAAAATTAGGAGGCTACAAGAAGATAAGCACTCATAAAGAGAAAATGGTTAAAATAAATACGAACTTTGAAACATTTACAAAATAAAATATGAACTACCATATTTGCTAATTTAAACACAAACTTTTCGTTGACCTAACCAAATTTAACTTCAAATTAGTCAACCATAACTTGACCTTACTTTTGGTTTAGTGTCGTTAAATCTAATTTTATTGCCCCAATTACGTGAAACCCCTAATTTCTTCCTTTGAATTATTTCTTCTTCGACTCTCTCTTCGAATTTTTATCTCTCCCTATCCACTCCTTGTTCTTCTTAGTTAGATTCTCTTGATTTTCTTGGATTTCGATGCCCAAGTTGAAAGGCATAGATTTAATGAACACATAAGATGTCTTAAAGCTATAGAACTAATCTATTAATCAAAATGTGGTGTTTAGATACGCATGATTGGATAGTCTCGTACGCGTACTTCTACTATATAGCTTATCTGCTTCTCTTTAAATCTCTTTGTATACATCTCGTGTTGAGATCT
Organism: Lepidium aucheri; assembly: GCA_900406435.1. NCBI lineage: Eukaryota > Viridiplantae > Streptophyta > Magnoliopsida > Brassicales > Brassicaceae > Lepidium > Lepidium aucheri. The sequence continues at coordinate 34,321 of OVBA01001436.1, read as the reverse complement.
TAGGTTTCTTAAGTTTATCTCTTCCAAGATTTTATAATGGAAATTTCAGTGCCACAGACAATACGAAATGCCTTCATGAAGGATTTCTGATGGATTGTGCGTCAGAGAGATCATCTTATTAGTAGATCGATCCATAGTAATAAAATTTTCAATTGGTTTGACTACTAGTGACGATGATTTGAACAAACTCTTTTAATTAAAGCTGGTGAGAAAGAACCACGGAAATATAAGTAATGCTAGAGTTAATGATGAAACCGAGAATGTATCAAGAAAATATCAAAATGTGAATAACAATAGAGAAAATATCAAAGAAAGGGATTCCATGTGATTTGGGGCAATTAGAATTACACTTAACAGAGTTTAGCGAGAAAGTAACGTCTAATTATTGTTGACTAACTTAGGGTTAAATTTAACTAGGTCAAAATAAGTTTGTATTTAAACTGGTAAAATGATAGTTTATACTTTATTTGACAAATGACTGAAAATCCGTATTTATTTTGACCATTTTCCCCACTGATATAGGAAGATAAGCACTGATAACGGAAGACAAACTGAATATTATCAACATGATCATAATATTCTCTCTAACAAGCCAAGTGGGCCGAGTGGGCCAATCTGCATAACCATTCTTAGAGAGAAACAAAAAAAGCTTACATACTTGAATATCAAAACATAGCCCCGGGCATATTAGGACTCTCGTCCCGCTCCCGTCCCGTAAATCCTATCCTTTCTGGGAATGAGAAATTATAATTTTCCTTTCGGGTCCAAAAATAATATCCAAACGGGTAAGGGAAAAGGTTGGGAATGGGTTCGGGAATTCCCTAAATTTCCGTTGGGTATTTGTTTATGTTGACAAAATACTAGAATATATTATATTTAAATATTAGATATGTTTGAAATAGTTAAAATTAAGCCTATAACAATATTTGACTTAAAAATTTTAGAACCTTACAATGAACAAATTATTTAATATGGATATACTAGTAGTTTTGATAAAAAATGGTAATGTTATTTTTGTTTTATTGATTATATAATTTATAATAATACATCTTAGTTTTTTGATTACTTGTATTTTCTAAACTATTTTCCGTACATATTTTTGTATCGTTCCTGATTCCTGGAATTCCCGCCCGGTTTTGTAACAGGAATTGTTTGGGAAGTATATCTAATTTTCCAAACTAACCATTCTCAACCCGTTTTCGTAATTTCGCGTCCTGTTTCCCGTTATACCCAGACCTATCTAAACAAATCCAACGTATTAGGGTTTTAAGGAGTCACAAAAAAACGTCGTAAGCATGTCTCCAAAGCCAAAGGCATAAAACGTTCTTCTTTGAAATCAGTGACGATTTCAAAGCAAATCCCAGTTGATCTCATCAATGATATACTCTCAATTGCCTGTAAAATCCATAGGGAGGTTACGTTGTGTATCAAAGGATTGGAATTTCATCCTCAGGACTCTAGATTTTCCAATCTGTTCTTGAAAGTATCTTCTTCTCGTACTCGTCTCCTTTTTGTAGTCGTAAGAAATGAAAAGTGGCTCTTCTTTTCCGCACCTGAACCTCTGAATCTAAACAAGAACTCATTTCCTTTGATTATTGATTACCACAAGCGTTTCCGTATTATATCTCCATGCTCCTCTCAATGGCTTGTTGTGTACAGGAGACACAAGGTTTGAACGTGGATGTAATGATTCGAAGGTAATGTGATGCGGTCCCTCTTCAGAAGCTAAGAGATTTAAAAACGAGAACACTTTTGTTTTAAGCAAATGAAATTTGTCTTTTCTTTTTCTGGGTTTTTCATTTATAAAGAGATGGAACAAAATCGTTCCTACAAAACTGGAAAGGAGATAGAAACAGAATAACAACGTGATCATCTCACTATCCTACAAACCAGGATAAATGATTGACCAGTACCTATTTGCAAATAACAAACTTCAAAGAAAATAAACAATTGAAGACTGAAGACCCAGTCATAAGAGTTAGTCGTTGTATTTTGAATTTGGCTTTCTCACTCTGCTAGATCTTCTCCCGCCACTTCCAACGCCTTTGTCGTTGGCTCTTGCATCAATACCTTCCTCCCGAAGATGAACCTTGTCCTCAAGGTTCACGTTAAACCTAGGGAAACTCAACTTAATCTGCTCTAGTGATTCCCAAGTTGCATCATCAAAGTGAAATCCTTTCCACTTAATTAGTAACTCTGCTACATCACTTGTTCCTTGTGTTTTCCAACGAACCTGCAGAATTTCTTCAGGGTGGAGCTGTAACGTACCATTGTCCCGTAACCGTGGCAGCATTCCCATTCCCTTAGGTGGATCACCAAATCAGAGTTTCAGCAAGGAGACGTGAAAAACAGGATGTATCTTAGCTTCTTGTGGTAGCTGAAGCCGATAAGAAACTTCACCAACACATGCTTCAACCAAGAAAGGTCCACAAAACCGATAAGACAATTTTTGTGAGCTACGTTTGATTAAAGTTTTCTGACGATAAGGCTGCAGGCGCAACAACACCCAATCTCCAACTGCAAATGTTACGTCCCTTCTCTTAGCATCAGCTAACTGCTTCATCGGATTGTTTGCTGTGGTGAGATAGTCTTTTAGTTCAGTAAGCAGCTCATCACGTAGAGTGAGTTGGTCATCTAACTCTTTAATTATAGAGACCCCACCTCATAACCTGGACGTTGTGGTGGTACTCTGCCATACAAAGCTTGCAAATGTGACATGCCAATAGAAGAATGGAACGTGGTATTATACCAAAACCCAGCCCAAGGGATAAACGAACTCCACTGCTTAGGGTGATGATGAACAAAACATCGTAAGAATTGCTCAATACACCTATTGACCACTTTGGTTTGACTGTGAGACTGTGGATGATAAGCCGTCGACATACGCAATTGTGTCCCTGATAATTTCCAAAACTCCTTCCAAATTGTGCCAATAAAAAGAGGATCACAGTCACTTAAAATCGATAGTGGAGAACCACGAAGCTTCATGACATGAGTTATGAGTTTTCTGCTACGACCCTTGCTATATAAGGATGAGACAAAGGAATCAAATGCGCTGACTTTGTTAAACGATCATCAACGATGTGTGTCCTTCTGATCATGGCAACCCATCAAAAAAATCCATTGTGATGTCCTTCCATACTTGTGATGGTACCAGTAGCGGTTGGAGCAGGCCAGCTGGTGAAAGTGATGAATACTTGCACGACGATATACAAAATGTTACCAGCACTATGGTGGAACTATGAGTTGATTTGGAGGAAAAATTACAAAGTCTGGAGGAGAATATGGCATGGGTGGTGGAGACCGTGACCACTAATCGTGACGGTGGGGGTTCATCTGCTTCACGGGGAAGTCGGAGATCGGAAACTAATCCGCCTTATGCATCGAGTCATCAAAGCGACAACGTCAATCCTTTTGCTGCAGTAACAAGAAAGTGTTAAGAAAACTAGAGCACTTGGTTTACAGGTTATCTCTTGATTTACATATTGTATATCTCAATCTATACATAGTCAATTATAGTTCCTTATATGTAGGAGAGGTCCACTAAAGTCCATGTCTGTAGGTTATGCTGTTAGTAGACGTCACTCACTCGTTCTACTCTCTATTTAATCTCTTTGTAATCTTGTTCTGTGAATTATCTAATATAAGCATTACTTCTATATGGTATCAGAGCCATTAATCTAAAAAATTTCATTTTTTTCTCTCAAATTAATGGCCTCTCCAATCTCTGTTTCTGCTGAATCTTTGATCCTAGGTGATTCATCTGTAGTTGTGAACCCCTCTTATCCACAAAAACCAATTTTAGCTATTAACATAAATAATATTACTAAGCTCAACTCTTCAAACTTCATTACTTGGAGTCTCCAAGTATCTCTCTTGTTAAAAGGACACAATCTCTCTAAGTTTATTGATGCCCATGCCACTCTTCCGCCGCCAACAATTGATGTAGCTGGTATCCTCACGGAAAATCCAATTTACACAGCTTGGCAACGTCAAGACAATCTCATTTTCATGGCAATGTTAGGTGCGATTACTACCTTTCTTCAAGCTCTTGTGTCATGTGCAACAACAACCTTGGAAGCTTAGAAGATTCTCTACTCCACTTATGTCAAGCCATCACGTGGACACATCAAGCAACTCAAAGAACAATTGAAGAAAACAACAAAAGGTCAATGATCTATTTATGAATATTTTTAACTTATGAAGACTAAAGCAGATCAACTGGCTTTACTTGGTAAGCCCCTTGATCATGAGGATCTTGTTAAAATTCATTCTAGATGGGTTAGATGAGGATTACCGTGTTCTCATTGATCAAATGAATGGCCATGAGACGCCGCTAATTCTTGAAGAACTTCACGAGAAAATGATCAGCCGAGAATCATCTATTCTATGCTCTCAATCTTCAGCCACCACCTTTCCTATCACAGCAAATACGACTCAACAACGCAACAATACCACCAACTCACGTGGTGGTGTAGGGTCAAGAAACAACACTTCTTAATCTAATTTCAACACAAATCAGATCAATCCCAACAACAATCGCACATCTCGCCGTTATCTTGGAAAGTGCAAAGCTTGTGGTTAACAAGGACATAGTGCAAAATTTTGTACTATCTTTCGCATCGTTCCCTCTCACGGTGGATTTCCCTCATCACCATCAAACACCAACAACTGGCAGACACAAGCCTACAACACAGCTCTCCGTCCACAAGAAACTCCGTCGTGGCTCTTAGATAGTGGTGCCTCTCACCACATCATTTCGGACTTGAACAATCTTGCTTTGCATTCCCCGTTCAATGGAAAAGATGATGTTGTTTTTGGAAATGACACAACTTTGGGTATAACCCACACTGGTTCAACCTCTCTACCTCTAAACACTTGTACACTTCATTTAAATGATGTCCTATACGTTCCGCAAATTCATCGGAACTTAATCTCTATTCATCAACTTTGCTTCGATAATAATGTTTCGGTGATGTTTGATCCATGGTCCTTTCAGGTGAGGGATCTAAGCACAGGGGCGCTACTCAAAGCCGAGACAACTAATAATGGGATGTACGAGTGGCTGAATCAGTCTCCTTTTCAAAACCGTTTTCATGCTTTCTCTAGTATAAAAACTAGTTTGTCGGATTGGCATTCTCGATTGGGTCATCCTTCTTTGGCTGTTCTTAAAAAGATTTTTTCTAAGGTTCCTTTATCTGTTTCTAATAAAATTTCTTCTTTGGTTTGCAATGCTTGTGCCACAAACAAACCTCACAAACAACCTTTCGGTTTTACCACACTAACTTCCTCTCGTCCTCTAGAATTACTCTTTTCGGACGTTTGGAATTCACCTATATTATCCTTTGATGGCTACAAGTATTATCTAATCATTGTTGATCATTACACTCCCTATCTTTGGTACTATCCTTTAAAACGTAAATCTGATGTTCTTGAAACCTTTACTCGTTTTAAACTCTTGGTTGAAAACAAATTTCAAACAAAAATTATTTCTTTCTATTCGGATAATGGTGGTGAGTTTAAAGCTCTAATTTATTTTCTCTCTCACCATGGTATCACTCATCTTAGATCCCCTCCACATACTCCTCAACATAATGGCATGTCTGAATGTCGACATCGTCAAATCGTTGAAACAGGTCTTGCTCTTATGTCTCATTCTCACATGTCTTCCACATTTTGGTCTTTTGCTTTTGCACTAGCTGTCTATCTTATCAATAGACTTCCTCACTCATCCATTGATTTCGAGATTTCCTATGAAAAACTCTTTTCGACATCACCAAATTATCATAAACTTCGTATCTTTGGCTGTTTATGTTATCCATGGTTTTGTCCCTATACCTATCACAAGCTTCAACCTCTTTCACTTCCTTGTGTTTTTCTCGGTTATTCTCTATCTCAAAGTGGATATTTTTGTCTTGACCCAATCACAAATCGTCTTTATGTATCTCGACACATTCATTTTTTTGAAACTGTCTTTCCCTTCCCTTCTCTTCTCGTCAAAATGAAGTCCCACCTTCATCAGATTTAAATGATTTAAATCCACTACAAGGCCCACCTCCATCTTCTTATATTATGGCCCAGCCCATTAATTCCTCCACTTCCACTAATTTATTTGTTTATTCTAGTCCATCAGAAACTCGTACAGTCTAGACAAATCAGTTTTGGCCCAATTAGCATTACCTCCACGCAAAGCCTTTGTACCTGACATTGACTCAGATCTTGCTTCCATCGACCCACCATCATCGTCGCACTCCTAGCCGCCATCACCATCTTTATCTCTGTCACCGCCGTCATCATCACTAGTTCAAGATGACGTCACTCCAACAGCACCTCTGTCGCATCCTATGGTCACTCGATCGAGAATCAAATTGTGAAGCCTAATTCTAAATATTGTCACCTTGCTACACTTCAATGCACTGAAATTGAGCCACAACGTACGTCCAAGCTCTCAAGAACCCTTGATGGAATGCTTCCATGACTGATGAGTATTCTGCCTAACCTGTTAATTTTACATGGAATCTGGTTCCACCTGATCCGAGTTACAATATTGTTGGTTCACGGTGGGTTTTTCGGGTGAAAGAGAAAATCAGATGGTACTATTGATAAGTTTAAGTCTCGTCTGGTGGCTAAGGGTTACAATCAGCGGCCGAAGATCGATTATTTGAGACTTTCAGTCCCGTGGTAAAACCAACAACTATACGTCCCACGCTGGCTCAGACAGTTGCTCGTGGTTGGGTTATGAAACATTGGATGTAAATAATGCATTTTTGCAGGGTCCCTTAGAGGAAGATGTGTATATGTCTCAGCCACCTGGTTTGGTAGACAAAGATAAACCACACAATGTCTGCAAGTTGAACAAGGTGATTTACAGATTAAAGCAAGTACCCCGAGTTTGGTATAATGCTCTCAGGTCATTTCTCCTAGCTTTGGGTTTTACCAATTATGTGGCTGATCCCTCGTTCTTTATCCTCAACACTGGCAGTGTCATTCTCTTTATTCTGGTTTATGTAGACGATATTGTTGTCACCGACAACTCAGAATCAAAGGTACAACATCTCATAAAGCTACTATCTTCATGTCTCTCAAGGACATGGGTGATCTGGACTATTTTTTGGGACTAGAGGTCACACGAACTTAACATGGACTTCTTCTCACTCAGACAAAATACATTAATGATCTTCTGCTCAAGACAAATATGTTTGATGTGAAGCCGGCGACTACTCCGATGTCTGCCAAAGATTCTCTTTCTATACACTCAGGTACACCCTTATTTGATCCCTTTGAGTATAGAATGGTGATTGGTAGCCTTCAGTATCTCTTGTTTACTCGTCCGGATCTGGTATTTGCGGTAAACAAGTTACCTTAATTTATGCATCGTCCCACGGAAGTACATTGGTCTGCTGCAAAAAGAATTTTGCGGTATATTGCTAGCACTCGTACTCTTGGTCTCTGGTTTGCTGCCTCTAAACCACTTAGGCTCCATACTTTTTCTGATGCTGATTGGGCAGGCAACAAAGATGATTACACTCCCACGGGTGCATATCTGATTTATATTTGTGAGCACTTGGTTTTCTGGTCATCAAAGAAACAGAAAACGGTAGCTAGATCTTCAACCAAAGCAGAGCACAAGTCGGTTTCAGATACAACTTCAGAGGTAGAATGGATTATGTCTTTGCTGCAGGAAATGGGACTAAAACCTGACACTCCACCAGTAATCTACTGTGACAATGTTGGTGCCACTTACTTGTCAGTCTATCCAGTTTTTCACTCAAAGATGAAACATGTAGGTGCAGATTAACATTTCATTCGAGGTCTCGTTCAATATGGTCAACTGCGTGTTATTCATGTCTCTACAAAGGATCAATTGGCAGATCTCCTTACGAAGGCTTTACCATGTTCTAAATTTGTCTCACTATCATCCAAGATCGGTCTCCAACAATTACGTCCATCTTGAGGAGGGATGTTAAGAAAACCAGAGCACTTGGTTTAGTGGTTATCTCTTGGTTTACATATTGTATATCTCAATCTATACTTAGTCAATTATAGTTTCTAATATGTAGGAGATAAGATCCACTAAAGTCCACGTCTATAGTTTATGCTGTTAGTAGACGTTACACATTCTACTCTCTATTTAATCTCTCTGTAATCTTGTTCTGTGAATTATCTAATATAAGAGAAAGAAACAAGTTAAGCTTGAATTTTCAAGGTTCTCAGGAGGAGACCCTACTGAGTGAGTGAGGAAAGTCAAACACTGGTTTGACTACCAGGAGATGCCATTAGAGCAACAAGTGAGCTTCACCTCTTTTCATTTAGACGACGTTGCGAACGAGTGGTGGCAAGCTATTTCAAAAGCTCTCTGAGACGACAACATAAATATCACCTAGGATACTTTTGAGGAAGAGCTGTGGGGTAGATTTGGCCCTACAGATGGTGAAGACTTAGTTGTTGTACTTTTGAATTTGGCTTTCTCACTATGCTAGATCTTCTCCCGCCACTTCCAATGTCTTTGTCGTTGGCTCTTGCATTATAATGATCTATAATCCTAGCACAGGACAGTTGATCTCATTACCAATATTGAGAGGACGGAGGGATTATGCAATTACTTATTTTGGATATGATCCAATCAACCAACAATACAAATTATTGTGCTTGTCAACGAGAAGACAACTCGTCATTGAGCATGAAGTTCTGACATTAGGAACTGAAAAACCAGCTTGGAAAAGGATTGAATGTTTGTTACCACGACACTATCCTTATTCCCCAATATGTATCAATGGAGAAAATATATACAAATAGATTAAATATTAAGTAAAAAGTAGATAACAAACATATGTTGTATGAATTTAAAATTAATACGATGAAATATTAAACATTTTTTATTTAGCATAGAACCTAATATTCCGTACGGCTGTGATTGTAGCTGATTTTTTAGTCTGCAAACTTGAAGCTTCTACTACTCCTCCTTACCCCTCCTCCGTCCACCAAGATTGTGTTTTTCCTTTCTCCAAAGGAACAAACCCCTGGATCCCCTCACTTGTTACCTTGGTCTTTGTCAATCTTTTATCTTCTATCTAAGTCAGTAAGGAAAAAAGCATCCAACCCAAAGCAATAAATGGCTAAGAGATTGTCTTACTCTGAAAAAGGAAAAGAGCTGGCTCATCTTTAGACTCCCCCTAGAGCTCCTAAAGTGAAGACTCCAGAACCAAACGCCACGGATATGTCCCATAGATTTGTCATTTCTCTCATCTGTAGGTTTACAAACCCGAGAGAACAGAGAGTGTGGTCTCTCGTCCCATCTCTCATTGAGCATTGGAATATGGATAAAAGACCTGTTGGATCAGATTTAGGGCAATGCTTAGTTCTCTTCCAATTCTTCTCTGAAAGAGATGTTCAGAAGGTCCTTGAGAACATACCGTTTCACTTCTCCAAGTGGATGCTTATTCTGCACAAATGGAAACAAACATTAACAAAAGACTTCCCTCACAAAGTTCAAGGTTTGTCTATTCACCTACGGACTGATCCTATTCTTCGTAGCATTGGGAAAAATATTAGAGCCGTTGAGGATGTTGATATCTCAACCTTAGCTGCAAGAATGAGAGTCTGCATCAATGGACTTCTCCCCATCATAAAACAAACGGTCATTGAGATCCGAAATGGTGAAGAAATTTATGTTTACCTCATTTATGAAAAGCTTGAGAATCATTGTGGAAGGTGCAATATGCTAACCCATGATAGCAGAAATTGTCATGAACTACTAAAGGCTAATAGGGATAGGAACACCAAAGGAGAGAAAGAGAATACTCCCAGAAATACACATATACTAATCAGGAGATCCTTCAAGAAACCGAGAAAGAAGAGGGACCCCAAGTAATTATAAGGAATCAGATCAGTATAGAAGACAAGAAGCTAAGAGCCGACATCAGAAGCCTAGCCCCCAAATATGGAACATCTTTCAAATGATAAAACTACCCTAAATTAGAGAGACAACCTGAAAGAATTTGGAGAGCAGTAAAGAGAGAAGAAAGGACTCCTCAACCTCTACCACCAATCAGAACCATCCAGAATTTGGAATCTGACTCACCTGAGCGTAATACCCTTAAATCTCTCATTGTTCTCAGAACCCTACATAGCAGCAACAACGAAACTTTTAATGCTCCTATCTCCCAAGAAGCATACAATACTGCCTTAGGCAAAATCACTGACGTAATGATTAGGTATTCCACCTGTTCAGACCCGCAAGAGAGCGCAGTAAAAAAAATTTGAGTTTCTCTTGAAATATTTTACCATGTGGAAAGGGCGATATTTTAGGCGACTCTGAAAGTAGCACCCTAGGTCTCCCGTGACCGTTTATTGGCCGGTTCCTCGCCACCCTCTGCCTTGTAAACAAAGAAGATGAAGCCCAAACCGATTGTCTCTCACCTTTTGAAGACCCCTTGAGATCGGAATAACCCCCCTCTCACTAGATCTATCTCTCAAGTGAAAGTTTCAGCATCTCCGCCTCCGGTTTTAGAAGGTGGCCTTGTTCAGGATTCGTGCTCCGACTCGGCCCTTCCAAACATTAAGTCATCCCAACCTACTCTGGATCTAGTTGGAGGCACCTCAATTAGGAATTCTGGATCAGGAATGAATCCCCAGGTGAATGCATCTTTGTCAAGTGCTTCTCCCACCTCACCATTGGCCGCAGAAACACTGTCGGAGCTTCAAGAAGCTCAATCTTGTCACCATAAGGTTTGTCGAGATGAATTATTGGTAGTACCACGTACCTCTCTCTCCGCTGAGGTCCCAGATTGCTCAGATCACAAAATCTCAGAGCACCAGCCCAATGCCCAACAGAAAAAGATCTTTCGAAAGTATCGTTAAGCCAGCACCTCTCAAAAAAATGGGAGAACCCTCGATTCACGTCTCTAGAGCACCATTTATCCTGATTCCTGACGACAATATAGCTACTGGAAAGGAAGAGTTTCAAGAATTTGTGTTCGCACAATTCCATGGTCCACCTCCGGATATGGGCAGGATAATTGGGTTGGTCAATGCTCTCTGGGCTCGAGAAGGACCCATGATATTTGTGCATAATCTCGGAGAAGGTTCGTATCTTCTCAGAGTGACAAACCAGAAAAAAGGAGCAATATTGTTGGCTAGGAATCTCTGGAAAGTTGCAGGTCACGCAATGTTCGTGTCTCAATGGTCTCCGGAGTTCACTCCTAAGAAAATGTCACAGTCGAGTTAAGAGGAGTTCCTTACCTATTGTTCAACAAGGAAAGTCTCTGTAGGATAGCTTCAGCTATAGGTGAACCTAAAGCGCTACACCCGGAAATAGAGAGGAAGATGAACTTTGAAGTCGCTAAAGTATTGATCGAGGTTAACTTGCTCTCGAAGTTTCCCTCAAAGATCATCACAGGTTATAGTGATGGAAGGGAGATCGAGATCAGCGTATCTTACCCGTGGATATCAGCTATATCGGTGAATACCAATGGTAAGGATAAGGTTGCCCAAGGAGATGATGTTGCTGGTGTTTCCGCACAGTCACATAGAAAGCGATCCTTGAACAGTAAAAAAAGGAATTTTAGGGAAGGAAAGGTTGCAGGTAGATCAAAGGGTCGGTCCCGGGAACCTAGAGTCCTTGCACTTACTCTGCTTACAGACAGTCCCAATCCCTTGATGGAAGCTTATACTGTAGTTAAGGAGAGGCTTGAAATTGGAAAAACAAATGCTACGCCAACTCAGCCGTTGAGAGAACACCCTAACGTTGCTCTCCCCTCCCCAAGGAATAAGGACAAAAACAAAAGGAAAAGCCTCAGCTCAAAGATGAAAGCTTACATTGTGAAAATCGGTAGACAGAGAACATGAAGTGTTGCGACAAGATAGAGGTTTCTCAAGCTGGTGCACCGGCAATAAAAGGAAAAAACAACGGAGTCTCTTCCAACTCTCCCTCAGAACTTGTAGAGACGTTAGTTGTTGCACCGAATTGCCCTTCTGTGGATGTGAAACACAATCTTATCGAGGTTGAAGCCCGTTTCTTATTAGTCACACGGAAATCTAGAAGTCGTAAGACTGCAAGCACCCAATAACGTCCTTATCATCTTGTTTTTCGGATGGAATGTTAGAGGTTTAAATGGTAGTAGGTGGCGAGTTATGACTAAGGCTTGGATTAGTATGCACAAGCCAGTTTTTGGTGCATTTTTTGAAACTAAGATACAATCAGGAAATTCAAGGAGGTTGTTGCAAGCAATTCCTGTAGGGTGGAAAGCGTTTGGGAACTTTGAGTGTTGTGATACAGCAAGAGTTGCAGTGGTTTGGGATCCTTGAGTCTCAGTAGTAGTCTACGCGGTTTCACCACAAATGGTGACTTCTGGAGTTTATTTGATGGCAGAGAATTTAAATCTCATGGTTTCATTTGTCTATGGGTTTAATCAAGTGGAGCAGAGAACTGAGTTATGGCAAGAATTGGTCAATCTCCAAAACATGACTCCTCTCAGATTCTCTCCATGGCAGTTGTTGGAGACTTCAATCAAATCTTGAGGAGCTCTCATCATTCCGGTTATCCCAAGGTTGAAATGGATATGCAACGAGTATTTGATTTTGAATTTGCGTTGCAGGACTCGAACTTGTTTGAGGCTCCTTCTAAAGGGTTAACTTTCACGTGGTGGAATAGAAGATCAGAGGATCCAATCTCAAAACGACTGGATCATGCTTTAATTAATGAGTTCTGCGCACATTCTTTTCCTTAGGCATATGCAGATTTTCTTGAGCCTGGCCAATCTGACCATTCCCCTTGTGTTTTTGTGATTCCTAGTCTACAGAGACGTGCAAAGAGGTTTTTGAGGTTTTTTGACCATATAGATGATCATCCTTCATTCACAAAACAACTGCCTTCAGAGTGACAATTCAAATTGGTTAGGTCCCTCAAGCTTTTAAAATCCTAGTTAAGGTTGATTAATAAGGCTCATTACAGCGGGATTTCTCAGAGTGAAAGATAAAGAAGAGGTGGTACTTGAACTTCAGAAGCAGATTCTTAATTCGAAACAAGTTTGATTAGCATCAGAAGAGGCAGCTGCCAGAGATGAATGGGATAAGCTGCTAGTGGCAGAAGAGAAGTTTTACCGTCAAAAATCTAGGATTCGGTGGCTTGAGTTAGGTGATCGGAACACTCCTTTTTTCCATAAGGTGGTCATTCAAAGGAACTCACATAATCACATCCATTATCTTAAGGACGATTTTGGGGCTAAGATAACGGACGTTGATGAGCTGAAAGCTCATGTTGAGGGTTATTTCATATCTATCTTGGGAAGCACTTCAATGCCTTTCTCGCCTATGGCTGTGCCAGAACTACAAGAGCTTCTTCCCTTCAGATGTTCAGTTGTTGACATGGAATGGTTGATGAGACCGGTATTGGAGGACAAGATCAGATCCACCTTGAACTCAATGCCGAAAGGAAAATGTTCTGGACCAGATGGCTATCCTGTCGAGTTCTATAAATCAGCTTAGTCAGTTGTGGGTGGTGATGTGATTGATGTTGTTCAAAGAGTTCTTTTCATCGGGGAGGCTACTTAAGGATTTGAACAATATAACAATCTGTCTAATTCAAAAAAATCCTGAAGCATGCAAATTAGCTGACTATAGGCCAATAAGCTGCTGCAATTTACCATACAAAGTGATTACAAAAATATTGACAAATCGTTTGAAACCAATACTTCAGCAATGTATATCTCCAAATCAAGCAGCTTTCTTGAAAGGGAGATGTTTGGGAGAGAATGTCCTTCTTGCCTCCGAGGTAATCAGAAACTATAGGAAACCAGCAGGTCCAAAGAGTGCAATGATTAAGGTAGATATAAGTAAAGCCTTTGATATGGTTTGTTGGGATTTTGTTCTTAAGATATTACAAGCTCAGGGGTTCCCAAGTTTGTTTATTATGTGGATAAGAGAATGTATTTCCTTTCCTAGAATTTCTATCTTGGTAAATGGAGAACTATCGGGTTTTTTTCCCCGGTAAAAAGGGCCTTAGACAGGGAGATGCTCTCTCTCCTTACTTGTTTTTACTAGTGAGGGAAGTGATTTCTAGGATGCTAGACAAAGGGTTAGCTAATGGGATGTTTCAGGCACATCCAATTTGTGTCAATCCTTGCCTATCGTTTGCTGACAATCTCCTAGTGTTCTCTGATGGATCACAAAATGCACTCATTAGCATCAGCCACATACTGCAACAATTCATGGAAATCTCTGGGCTTGAGATGAACCCAACCAAGAACGAGTTGTATATGGCAGGTTATGAAAATGCAGACTTTGAACAAGCACTCAAATTCTTGGGATTAGGAAGGGTACTTTTCCCACCTGATACTTGGGCTTACCACTACAGCATTCGAACCTCAATTTAACGGCATTACAGTGCTTTATTTAATCTCTCACTTCTTAACTACGCTCTTCGACGACAAAGTTTTTGTCCTACGCATGGAAAATAAGAATGATAGCCTCTGTAATTTATGGAAGAGTGAATTTCTGGAGTCGGTTTTTTGTGCTTCCAAAAGCTTTCTACGCTAAAGTTGATTCTTTTTGTTCTTCCTTCCTTTGGAAGAACTCTTTAGACTAGGCAAGGGGGCAAGGGTTTCTTGGAAAGACATCTACAGACAGAAGAGCAAAGGAGGTTTGGGTTTGCGTCTGCTAGAGGAGTTCTCAACTGTATGTCGTTTAAAGCAGGTTTGACACTTGTTTTCTAAGGTAAATTCTTTGTGGGTAGTTGGCTAGATCATAATGTTTTTGGTCGAAAGAAGTATTGGCTAATGGAACCATCTCCTAGATTGTCTTGGAATATAAGGAAATAGTTGGAAGTTAAGGATGTGGTTAAAAATTTCCTATCTTGCAAGGTCAATGACGGATGTAAGGCTACATTTTGGTTTGATGCTTGGACAACTTTAAGCCGTCTGTTTGATTATTTTGGAGATGGAGTCCCAAGGGAGTTGCAGTTGGATAAGGCTGCTCATGTAAGCGATGCGGTTCTTAATTTGCAGTGGTCTCTACCTGCTGCAAGGTCAGACAAAGCAGTTAACCTCCAAGTTTGTATGATGAAGATCGTCCCTCCAACTCAGAATGCTGGTTCAGACTTATTCCTTTGGAAGCAACAATCAGGCTAATTTTCTTGGCTCTTTAATACAGTGAATACATGGCGCCAGCTATGTATGGAGACATCAACTACTGTTTGGCATAAATCGGCCTGGTTCGCACATGCTATTCCAAGATTTAATTTCATTCATTGCTCACCATTAAGGAACATCTTCCAACTCGAGACAGGCAACTCAGCTAGAGAATTAACGTCCCCTCTTCTTGTACTTTATGTAGCATTGCAGAAGAGTCACATGCTCAACTATTTTTTGAATGTGAATTTTCAAGAAATATCTGGAACTTTATGGTTTCCAAGATAAGTGCTAGTCCTCCCACTACTATTATAGATTCTTGCCTCTGGTTAACGAATGTTCAATACTCGCCACCGCACTTTGCCAGGATAATTCTCAAGCTACTGCTCCAAACTACTAATTATACTATATGGTAGGAAAGGAATCGAAGGATCTTCTCATCACAATCTAAATCTGCCAGGTCTCTTACTCTTGAAATGGATCAAACCATTCGTAATAGACTAATCACGATCCGACCAAAGGATTCACTTTCAACTATCTCCCTCCTTGGCTTTTACTTCGGTTGTATTTCTAATTTATAGGTAGTATTAATTAGCCTCTAATTTTCTTTTCTCTTTGGTAGAGCTTACTCGCTATTGTGCAGTACAATGTATCTACAAACTGTTACTTATGGTATAATATTAACATGAAAACCAAAAAAAGAGAACGCAGTAAGTCAATATAGTGTAAAAGATGCAATTGAAAAGGGAGAATTTGAGGAAGAACCTCGAAGGCTGGTTTTAACGGGCCAAGTCACTGCGGGTTCGGAAAGGGTTGATGTACCTTGTATCTCTCAAGACCTCGGGAGCACACAGGATCTGACGCATACTCCGGAACCACAAAGCTGAAGAGATGCTTCCCCTAAGATAATAGAGACGAAACAAAAAGTAGGAAGACCTGCAATGAGAAGAAAGATTCAGAGCAGTCCACTGATCCTGAAAGGTATAAATTCAAAGAAGAGAAACGCATTACTTATCCATGGATCTCCAAGGCGAGGAATCTATACCTCTGGACAGAGCATAAGAGAACAATAGATCAATCGTGGACCAAACAAAAGAAAAGAAGCAGATGGCAAGCCCTCCAGCAAAATCCCAAGATTCATACCCCTCCATTCCATCTCCAACAAGGTGGATTTCATAATACATCTTCCCGGCTTCTTTAGCCTTTGCGAGCTAGAACTGTCAAGGATTGGGGAACCCCTTGACAGTTCGTCATCTCAGGGATATTTGCCTAAATTGGTACCCTGATTTCTTTTTCCTTTCTCCGACACGAAACCCCGATAGCCATGTACTTAAATTCTTTAATTGGATGGGATATGATGGTAAACACCTGGTACCACCTCAAGAAGGAAGTGGAGGAGGATTGGTTTTTTTCTGGAAACAGGACTTAGAAGTGGAAATATTATCGAGTTGTCCCAACTACATAGACTCTGAAGTTACTGCTGCATGAGTCTCCTTCTTCGTCACTTTTATCTACGAAGAACCTGACCAAACAAAGAGATGTATAGCTTGGGAAAATTGAAACTAGCGGTTGGAAACAGAACTAGTGTTTGGCTAACAATAGGTGACTTCAATGTGATTCTGTGTAACGCTGAAACGAAAGGCAGAACCCCTAGAAATGAAGCTTCCTTCACAACCTTCAGGAAGTTTGTGACTGAAAATGATCTTTATGATCTACAATTTAAAGGTGATTGCCTCTCCTGGAGAGGCTACATGCATTCTCATCTTATTAGAGCAACACTGGACAGAACAATGGCTAACAGTTCCTGGACATAAATTTTTCCCAACACCTTCAGTGAATACCTGCAATTTGAAGGTTCAAATCACCGTCCAATCTTAGCACTCTTGTCTCGTACGAATAAAAAAAGATGAAGCTTATTCAGATTTGACAGGGATTTAGAGAATAACCATGAAATTAAAGTTCTGATTCAGAAAATATGGGAAAAAAACAAAACCTGTCAATAAGTGATAAAGTGTCGAGATGCAGAACTTCCATTACCCGTTTGAAGAAGGAACAAAGAGATCACAGCCAAAAAGAAGTAGAAGCTAAGAAGAAGCAGCTGGATTATCTAATGGCTCATCCCCATTACAGGGAACTATAGATCCAAAACATCAACACCGACTTGAAACATGCCTATAAACTAGAATAAAGTTTTTGGATGCAGAGAAGTATACGACGGTGGCTCAAGGTAGGAGATAGAAACTTTGGATACTTTCATGCAGTCAAAAATAAAAGAAGAGCCTTAAATCACTTTAACCTTATTGAGGATAATGATGGAGAGAGCTTTAATAAGGAAGAAGACATTACAGGGTCCTAGAAGACTATTTCTCCGACCTCTTTCAAGCCCAAACAAATGGTGACCAAAGCATAGTGGGTAAAGCCCTGTAGCCAAGATTATTTGAAGCGATGAATGATAAACTGATTACTATCCCAAGCGCCGCTGAAATCAAAGAAGCCCTCTTTGATATTCACTCGGGAAGAGCCCCAGAGCCTAACGGATTTTCTGCTGGCTTCTTCCAATCTAACTGGCAAGTCATTAGACATGCTCTGATTAAATAGACCCAGGAGTGTTTTATATCGGGTGTCCTCCCTACGGAAATAAACAACCCCCCCCATTAGGCTGATTCCTAAGAAACAAAACCCAAAAACATCAGATGACTACAGACCTATTGCTCTCGGCAATGTCTACTACAAAGTGTTCTCAAAAATCTTATCAAAACGTCTAAAGCCTTGCCTTGAGAAGCTTATTCCAGAAAGTCCCTCTGCTTTCATTGCAGGCAGATAAGTCTCTAATAATGTTCTTATTACTCATGAAATGATGCATTACCTGAAAACTTCAAAAGCAAAGGTTAACACAGCTATGGCCATCAAAACCGACATGTCTAACCTATGATAGAGTGGAATGGAGTTTTGTCAATCAAGTTATGGAGAGATTAGGGTTTTCCCCAACATGGAGAGGATGGAAAATTCAATGCATAAGTACAGTATCCTATTCTTTTCTCGTTAATGGTTTGGAAAAAGGGAATATGGTACGTTGTAGAGGAATCAGACAGGAAGACCCTATCTCTCCTTATCTATTCATACTCTGCAGCATGGTCCTCTGTGGGCTCTGCGATAAGGCACAGGCCGAACGAACCCCAAAGGGCTTTAGAGTGGCTAAGAACAGTCCCAGATTGAATCACCTTCTCTTCGTAAAAGATACCATGTTCTTGTGCAAAACAGATCAAGTCATTGGTCAACCTTATTGAAAGTCCTAAAGGAATATGAATCAGTATCTGACCAAACAATAAATAAACAGAAGTGTGGGATAATCTTCTCAATACACATAAGCCAGAATTTAGGAAAGAGCAAAAGACTTGCTTAGAGTAAGGAAGACTAATGGCATAGGAAAATACTTAGGGTTGCCGGAAAAGATTGGAAGGAAGAAAAAGAACCTGTTTAACAACTTGCTAGAAAGAATTTGACATTGGTCTTCAAAGTTCCTATCATCAGTAGGGAACACAACAACGCTACAATATGTCATTTCCTCTATCCGGACGTACACCCTTTCTCATTTTAAAATACCAATTAGCTTGTGCAAAAAGATTCAATCACTATTCACCAGATTCTGGTGGGACGCAAAACCAGAGCATAGAAAAATGAGTTGGATTTCCTGGAAGAAAATGACTAAGAGTAAGCAAGCAGGATGCTTAGGGTTCAGGGAAATAGAAACCTTCAACGATGCTCTACTCACCAAGTTGAGCTGGAAGATCCTCTCCACACCAGACTGCTTGTTGGCAAGAGTTTTACTTGAGAAGTATGCCCCCAATTCATCCTTTTTGGACTGCAAGTTGCCTCAAAACACATCCCATGGCTGGAGAGGTATTGTCATTGGCAAAAAGCTTTTAAAGAAAAATCTGGGTTGAATAATAGGAGATGGAGAATCAACTCGCATCTGGAAAGAACCATGGCTATGAACTCATACACCACTCGGACCTACAAGAGAGAACCAAGAAGATCTGCTAGTGAAAAACTTATTCAGCCCATGTACTAGAGAGTGTAATATGGATAAAATCAAATAACTGGTACCAGACTTAGAAGCAGATATCCTTAGAATCAAGCCTAGCACTTTTGGAGCAAGGACAAGTTATGTTGGCTACCTAATAAAAATGGATTATACTATGCAAATAGAGTATTATATATCTTCTTCTTTATTCTATTTCACTGTAGCTGACGAACAAATTCAGTTAGAGTTGTTTCTCTATTTCTCACCACCATTGTTGTAACTTTAAGCTTGTTTGAGCTGATCTTTCTTATGTTAGTGAATTGCTAGAATCTCCGGCCCCAGATGTAGGTATAATCATATTGATTTACAGAACTGGGTAAACAAATTTCTTGTGTCTTGTTTTGTTCGATTATCATTGATTCAAACACAAATCGGATAACAATCATTAATACATCTTAGAACTGAGGTTCGTTCAAGCTTAGTTTTGTTACAGTATCTCCATTATCACTGACTAATACTATTACTTAGGATTAACGATTGACTAAAGATTCTTACTTTATCTTTTATTTATTTGAAGGATTAATGAGTAGAAGTGCCTTGAATCACTAGTAGAAAGTTATATACCCTTAACTTGCCATATGCTGGTTCACATCGATGAAATTGCCGAACAATTGAAGATCCCAAAGGACAAGGTAGAGTAAGTTCTTTCTTGTTCTTTATCTCTATTTAACTTTCAAACTTGTTAACTTTTCATGAGTTTGCTTTGCTTGTTTTTGGTCTTGTTGTAGGGATGTTACGTTATTAATACATTGGAAGGTGATGGTCTAATATACTCAACAATCGACGGGTATCACTTGAAGCATATTGAGCTTTGATATATCAAAACAGTCATCAAGAGAGTTTGGTTAATCCGTAGATAGGATAGATGTACCATTCCCGACATGCTTTATTATTCCTTTACTAACAAGCGACCAAACAGAAATAATACTTCACCAACCATAAGAGGGTGAGCACACCCGCCCAGGAACTTGAATCTCAAAAATAACGACCCCTAAACACTCTAATAAATAATTAGTTAGGAAAATTATTAAGACGGTACAACTACTTGACAAGCAATGCCGAGATAAAATTCCTCAATAGCTCTAAAACCTAAACCACCCCAATTCTTCACTTTACACAATTTTTTCATGTAGCCCATTGAATACCCTTCAAAATTTTGGATGTTTTCCACCAGAAAACCGAGATTGCCGACAAAACCTTTGATGTAAGCGACATAGGAAGCCTAAAGTAGGACATAACATAAGAAGGTAGTGCTGAGAGAACAAATTATATTAGCACATTCTTCCTACATTTTGACAAAAACTTTGAAAACATGGAATTAATCCTATCATTAATCTTATCACGCACCAAAGCAAAAACCTAGACCTTTAGACATTCTATTCCTTATGGAAAACCTAAATAGGATGTCATGCCACCTAGTTGATAAATACCTAGAATCCTCAGCATATTTATCTTAGTTATAACATCCACTTGATGACCAAATTGAATAGAGGATTTCTGAAGTTTATTTGTTGTTCTGAAATACTCTCATAATTCTTTAATATCTCTAAGATGTGCCTCATTTGTATTTGCCTTACAGAAAAAAACTATCATCTACAAAAAGCAAATCAGAAACAGAAGTGTCGAGCTATCATAAAGCCATAAATCTGCTTACAAAGCTCTGCCTATTGTAACTTAGACATCAACACCTCAATACAAAGAATAAGCAATTAAGACGAGAGAGGTCTCCCTGACGCAAACTTCACTGAGGCCAAATCCGGCCATAAGGTTGACCAACACCGAGAAGCCCACATAACGATACAAAACATCACACAAGAAACCCAACATTCTTGGAAACCAAACCGAAAAAGGAGCTTTTTCAAGAAATCTCACTCTACACGTTCATAAGGTTTACTAATGTTAGTTTTGACAACCATAAACTTATCTCTAATAACTCTTTTACTTCTGAAAGCATAAAACATATCCTGAATAATCAGAATGTTATCAAAGATCAGCCGACTAGATACAAAAGCTAATTGGGTATCATAAATCTAATGAGGGAGAATCCTTTTTAACCATAATTTTAATTTTTATAGGGATTTTTAATTAAAAAGAACGATATTGTTGGACACTGTTAGAAATGCCAACAACTACGGACCACTACAGTCGTCAAAATTTCTGATGAACAACGATCGTAATTTAGTGTCGGAAATTCTTACAAAAGGATGTCATTTGTTCATCAAAATTTTTGATGGAGCGGTAGACGGAAGTTCTCAAAATTTCCGACACGAGTGCCAATGTTAATCATTACAGTGGTAAAAAATTGAATATGGTCATGCTTGTTTGCTGGTCCCTAGCAACAGCTACTGATTTATGTTCATTTTGTAGTCGTGTGTCCAACGACTGATCGCATTGAACAGTTGCTAGCGACCAGTCATTGGAATTTTAAGTCGCTAAAATATTCAACGACTAATCGTTGAGATTGGTCGCTAGCGACCAACGACTCCCAAACGAACAACACCAATGAATAAAAATTTAGTTAATTAAAAAATAATTAAATAAATAAATTTAAAATTTAAGATAATTACAATAAAATTATATGAAATTTAATTATTAAAATAATTATAAAAAATTCATATATATAAAGTTAATAAAATAAAATTTTCGTGTATTCGGGTATTATAATATTCGAGTATTTTCTGGAAAACCCAGATTGATCGAAAGATCCGAATTCCGAAGCCTAGTTTATTATGATTCGTTTGGTCTTCTTTGGGATTTACACGCTTCTGCGTTTTCATTCTAATTGTCTCGGTAGCTTTCATCGGATTCAAAAACATACTCATCAGTAAGTCCACCAACATGTATTTACCGATTCCTTTGTTGAGTAATTGATCTTAAAACAAATAGATATGTCAATTTCGTTAAGTAAAATTGCAGAAATTCCATGAGGATGGAAAATAGAACAGAGTCCCATTTCGATTCCGTTACAGTTTTTTTTTTTTNTTTTTTTTTTTTTTTTTTTTTTTTTTAGCAATTGGATAAAACCCACCAATAAAATCGGAGGAATATACCGATTCATTAGCTGAATCATCCTAACCACCGGATTGAAAGAAAACATATTCCATTACACTTACATATATTTATCATGAATATTAATACAAATCGCACAGTATTTATTTATGCGAGATGTAACCGTGATGTGCAATAAAAGCGAAAAACAAAGCTACAATTGACAAAATGAAAACTAAATGAGTACTAAGGTGACGACGCCCTTGGACTTCATAATCAGATTCACAAACATCACCAAATCGATTATCCACTGATGTAAAGTCCTCTAAAAGTCGTATACCCCATTCTTTTAATTTGCATGGAACATCATGAGAGAAATGAAACTGGATTTCCACTTGATCGCAGTTAAGTTTAGCTAGATGAGCTTGGTCTTTGTTTAGACAAAAATAATAGTCGAATATAAACAGATGACTACCTTTCTTATACGCTGTGAGGTTCTGTTGGTGACAAGGAGAATCGAAGTGGTTTCCCAATTTGTCTTTGAACCGACAATATACCTTGATATATACTCCAACAGCGCCAAATGTAGCTATAGGGTCAAAAACAGTTACAGCGCAAGCTCTAAGTCTGAAGAATGGTTGAGAGAGAGAAGTTTGAAGTAGAGGGATGGTCAGAGAAGAAGAGGCTCCAGAAGTTTTGTGAGTGAAATATGAAGGTACATCTTCACAAGATAAGATGAGTTGCTCAAAAACTGAATGTTGCTGAAGGAGAGCCTCGAGATCCAAGTCAAAGCAGTTGATGAATCTGAATATTACATTTGGGACAAAGTTACCTGGAAGAGAAGAGGAAGCCTCCTTGGGGATTGGTAACATTGTCTCGGATTTCTCTTCTTTCATTGCCACTTCACTTGGGAAGTCATTACAATTAGCTCCAATCAATGCTCCACAATTTGAAAAGTCGACCACATTAAGATGTTTCAGTGTGCAAAATATCACATACTTTAACTTGCTGCAATTTTCCATAAAAAGGTATTTGAGCTTAGCGAAATTCTCGATCCACCTTGGAATCTCTTCTATTGCTGTTCCACTTAGATTGAGGTCTAAGATATTTATTGAGATATTAGGGAAACTTCTCAACCGCAAGCAGCCACGAAGAGTGAGAGTGATGAGAGACTGAAAATTGATGCTTGTGGAAAGACTCTCCAAGTTTGTGCAGTTTGAAATGCTCAAATTTGTCAGATTATGGAGATTCTGAAATGAAGAAGGAAGCTCTACCAAACTTTCGATATTCGAGAGAGACAAGATCCTCAAAGAAGGAGATAACATGGAAATGAGGGGTGCAAGTGGCTGAACAAAAAAAGAAATGAAAAGAAGAAGACATGTTAAATGATCATCAAAATTGACCCCTTATTGAGAGTACTAAACCAAGTTTTAAAAATATTTTTTTATGTCTATAGCAATTAGTGTGAGGTAAAAATGTTATACGGACATAGACTTCATATAAGAGGAAGTGTCAGTTTAGAACTATGTACCTGCTCGCCTTCCCATAGTTTCTCACTCCTTATGTCTTCCATGGAAAGTAGAGTAAGATTTTCAAGATGCAAACATGAAGGGAATTCTTCAATGGATGTTTTGATTAAAATGAGCTCTGAGATGTTTGTTGAGATGTCAGGAAAAGTCCTCAAACGCAAGCACCCATCAAGATTGAGTCGCTCGAGAGATTCAAGGTCCATTCCAATGGGAAGAGTCTCCAAATTTGTGCATGATGACATGTTTAAGTTAATCAGTTTATTGAGATTTCGAATAGAAGAAGGAAGCTCCACTAAACTTGAACAGCCTTTGAGATCTAGTTTCTCTAGATTGGTGGCCTTTGAAAGATTTGGGATTTCTTTCAGATCTTTAGATCCCCACAAATTCATTTCTTTGAGACATGTAAGAGACTGTAACTCAACAACAACAAAAAAGGAAGAAAATTGTGTTAACTAGAGTAATTTCGCAATGCAGCCATGATTAGGAGGAGAAATGGCAGGTATATCAACATTTCAAATGTGCCACACTTTCACCAAAAATTACATTAGCGTAATCTAACAATAAATTTACATATAATCCAAATAATATCGATCTATAAAATTTGTTAATGCTGCTAATAACTATATTGCATGTATATATATATTCAAGTGTAAGAACTTAATAGGTATAACTTTGGTTAGAAAAAAAAACTACCTTAGAGACAAGAAGCATACTAAGGACTTGATTGGTAAAACATATACATGTGACAATAATGAGCATACATCTTATGCGAATGAACATAATTTTAAAAGAGACGGTAAGGTAGTTCATGATATTGTGATCCGAATAGTAGTGATCATTTATTATCAAAATTACAAAAATAATCATAATAATTATTTTTGATTTTAGATACAGAACATTAATCATATTAATAATAACGGCAAAATAGTATGTTAATGGTCTTTAATGGTTTATGCTTAGGGAAAACAGGTTCTATTTAGGAGTATTGAGTTACAGAGCATTTAAAAAGTACTCCCTCTGTTTCATAATATAAGTTGTTTTAGAGAGTTTTTTATGTTTCAAAATATAAGTTGTTTTACAAAACAAGATAAAGTAGACTAAAAGTTAAAATAAACTATTTTTTTATTTTTAAAAATTATTTCTCTTTCCTTTTCTTAATTAAATGATGAGACAAAATTGTAAACTTTTTGTTCAAAAAATAAAAAGCAAAAACTTTCTTAATCCATGTGCATTTAAGCAAAACAACTTATATTATGAAACAGTAGGAGTATAATACTCTCTTTAATGCTAAATTAATAAAATTATGTCTTAAAAAAGTATTATTCTCAACAAAAGATCTTACCAATTAACCCCTAGGTATTATGAGAACATTAACCCGCAAAAACTTGAACCTAATCTTCTTTCCATTTAAGGCCAGTTACCCAAATCATAATAAATAAGAATACTTATCAAAAACTTACCCAATCTTCTTCCCACAGCTTTTCAAGCTTGCTATTCTGCATTTTAAGAATCACAAGGTTCTCAGGACAAAACTTGGAAGGCATACATCTCATTGGGTATGTGTCCCAATGCAATAAACTAAGTTTAGGAGGCAAATACTCCAAGTTTTCGTTTAAGTACAGTCTGGCTTCCTTTTTAAACGTGTGGAATTTAATAAAACGGAGATTCATCATCTCTTCAAAAGCACTCTCATGTACATGTAACTCATGAAGTTTGTCCATCTCCAGTGACA
This sequence comes from Lepidium aucheri, assembly GCA_900406435.1. Taxonomy (NCBI): domain Eukaryota; kingdom Viridiplantae; phylum Streptophyta; class Magnoliopsida; order Brassicales; family Brassicaceae; genus Lepidium; species Lepidium aucheri. The sequence continues at coordinate 8,863 of OVBA01001436.1, read as the reverse complement.
TACCTAGAATCTTTTTAGTACCCTGAAAATAGAATTAAATAAGAAATAGACAAGATTATGAGCTTAATAAACACCTACAATATAATTCTTTTGTCTATTGACATGCTCGTAAACTTACAGTGTTTTCACTAAGTACATGGCAAATATCTTCCGAATCCACCAGAAATTCCCGAATTTCAGGCTTGTCAATAGATTGTGCTCGAACAATTTTCCTACCTGTATCTTGTAATAAATTGTGCATTTCCACATGATCCTTTCTTACATGTATTAGAGACTTATCAACAAGATTTTCAATTCCAATATTTATACCCAATTTGGTATCAGCAAGCAACAATTTGATGTCAGAAATTTCCTCACCATTGAAAAGACATGCAATATGACGATATATCGCTTTGTCTTCTTCCCTGTCTAACCCATCATAGCTGACCATTAGTGTTTTCTCAATTTTTTTATCTGGATCATTCTGAAGCCTCAACAACATTTCTATCCAATATTGCTCGTTTCTCCCCCGCAAAGATGTACCCAAAACATTAAGACCCAAAGGGAGGCTACCAACATGTCTCACAACTTCACCTGCAAGCTTCTCAAAACCTTCACGTGGAGATCTTTTTCTGAAAGCAGATCGGCAAAAAATCTCTAGAGCAAGCTCTTCAGACGGGAGACAAACCTCGTAAATGTGTTTAATCTCATGAGCCCTTAGAAAATGTTTATCTTTTGTAATTACAATGATTCTGCTCCCACTTCCGAACCAATGAGTTTGGCCCGCTAAGACATCTAGCACCACTTGATCATCCAAATCATCTATAAAGATAAGGAATCTCTGGTGCTTTAGCCTATCTTCCACTGCACCTAAATGATCAATTTGTATCTGCCTTGTGCCTAAAATTTCATACAAAAATTTCTCTTGCAAACTCAACTTCATGTTATAATCCTCAGGATTGGCCCCTCTATAATCATTCATATGTTTAGATATGAAGGCCCTATCTATGAAAATTCTATCTTGAAAGTGGCGAGAGAGTCTACTATATAGAGCTCTTGCAATGGTAGTCTTACCAATTCCCGATGGACCCCATATTCCGATCATCCTCACTTCTTCGGATTCTAAATGTAATAATAAACTCATCTTCGCGATATGATATTCGATCCCAACAAAATTATCAAAATCCTTGGATGGAGTGAACTTCAATTTGACCAAAAGATCATTGGCGATTTCTTCAACCATTGTTGCTTCACTATTGCTATTATCAGACAACAAATACAAATAGTCATATATATATATGTATACACGTCACGCAAAAGCAAGTATGAATTCAAGATAAATAGAGATTCATAAAGTCGTACAAGTTTTGCGAATGATATCCGAGTAAATTTGCAACAAGAGTCAATGCTTGCTGCCATCGATTTTTATATGCTTTTGTTTTGATTTTACAAGTCTTTGCAAAAGCCTCTCCAAATTTTCCAGTTTGTTTCCTAACATGAGATGGATCTAAACCATAGAAGATGGGTACAACCACTTGACCTGAATCTTCTTTGCATTTCACGATTTCCACCAACTCATCCAAACACCAACTGGAAGAGGCATAGTTTGGTGAAAACACAACCACCGCGATCCTAGAAGTCCTGATGGCCCTTTTAAGCTCAGGGGCAATTGAGTGGCTTCTCTCGATCTCATTGTCTTTGAAAACCTTTATCAATTTACGATCTAGCTCCCTAAGCATATGTCTAAGAAAATTTATGCGGACATCTTCTCCACTGAAGCTAGGGAAAACATCATATATCCAATTGTGAGAAGATGATGAAGAAGAAGCCATTACGAAAACAAAACAAGAAAAAAAAACTCTTGGAAAGTCACGATGAACAACTTATAACAAGATAGGTCGTATGAGATTTGTGATGATAAACTTGTTGGATTTCTCCCTATGTGTAATCACAGAAAGTCAACAATGTCCACTAATTAACATGTCAGGGAAGTCTGGCGAAGACTTGGCATTTAGAGACGTGTCAGGGAAAGTCTGGCTAAGTAAATCTTCTATGGTTTACAATGTTGACTTACAGTATACATAGTAAATCTACAACAAATTTACAAGAGTAGACTTAGACTGAGGTTAGTTTTTCCAAATGATTAAGTTTGATTTTTATGAATAAAGTCTACTTTCAAAGTCTACATTTTGTAGATTTTAAATGAATTTTACTTGCAAGTGGTATTTAGTTTAGTAGCTGGTGGTAAATCCACTAAAGATAGGCGCACATGCACTAAGGATTGAGTTCCATCACCTACAAGATTTATGTAGGAATTTGGCTAATGGACTGACCTTTGTGGTTCATCTTGATATTGCCGTTAACAAAAAAAAATGAATTCTACTTTTGAAAATGTAAACTTTAATTAATTGTAAAGATCCAAATTTTTATATTGTGGATGATCCATTAATAAATTGGGTAATAACATGTGTTATCATTTTGCAATGACATTTGCCGTAGTATTTTATAAAATTAAGATTATTTTTTATATTTGTTTTGAAATTCGATCCTTCTTAAATATGATAGATATAATATTATCAGCAAATGAAAGTCTAACTATAGCAACCAGATAAATAAAATAAAAATCACAAAAGAAGAATTGAGATTTTTTTGAAAGTCAAATTATCTACTTCTATTAAAATGGAGGTCGCAGTGACCTTTATTCAAGTGGCTGGTGGTAAATTTACTATAGGCAGGCGCACATGCACCACCTGAAATTGAGTCCCACCATCTACAAGATTTATGTAAGAATTTGGTTACAAGGTCGGCCATTGTAGTCCAATATTAATATTATCGTTGACAAAAAAAAATTAAAGTGGAAGTCATATTTATCTAAACATCCTCATTAATAAATATTTAACAGAAGCCCCATTTATTATTGACTTTTTTTAAAAACACCCCAAATCTGAATTTCCTCACATATAGATGTAAGTTACAATATCATTTATTAACTGCTTTAAATGAAATTATTATTCCCTCCGTTTCAGTTTATAAGGGGTTTTAGTTTTTTTTATTTGTTTCAATTTATAAGGGTTTTGTACAATTCTGAACAAAATTTAGTGAATTTGATATTTCTTTGACCTTTAATATTCTGCAGAATTGTTTATGATAGGTTAGATTGTATTTAGTTTAGACATTAAATCATTTTTAAAAGACAATTAATGTGTTTCTTAATCTTTGTAAAAAAATCTAAAACCCCTTATAAAATGAAACGGAGGGAATATTATTTATAATTTATCAAAAACAAAACCTTAAATTTGAAAAATAATTTGCAATGACTCTACGATCCAACTTCCCATTCCACTTCTTTACGCATTCCCACTTGCAAACTGTCTATCTCCATTATGTTTTTAGTTTAATTAAATTAGATTTGAGAAAAGGTTTTTTGATCAGCCACAGGAGGATGAAAAATCACTAGAAGAAACAAATTACAAAGAAGGAGAAAGAAATTAAAAATTTTACAGACGACGAAAAATTTGTAGTGCGAAAGATCTAAAGGTGATTTATTTTTTCTTTCGATTTTGAAGTCAACAAATCAACACCAGCAACAACAAAGAAGGTTTTGGAAGAACTTGAATGTGAATGTGAATTCTGAGTGTTTTGCAAGACAAATTACTTATAGAGAGAAGAAAGAGACAAAGATAAAAACCCTAAAGGACAAAGAAGACGAGGAACCACAATTGTAAGTAAACTTAACTTAGATCTGTTTTTGTTACTTAAATTTCGATTGCTCAACCTGTGGTGTTGCAGAAGGAGATGGTAAAGGGAAGAGGAAAGCTCGAGAGGGAGAAAAAAATAGTGGACAGAAGGGAAAATTGGTGCAGAGAAACGAACAAAAGAACAATCCTTAGAGAGTCGAAGATGTAGAGAAAAGAGATTTACCAAAGTCTATCGCACTATAAACTAAGTCTACCATACTATAAACTAACTCTATTAAACTCCATCAAACTATAAACTATATTTACCAAGCTCTATCACACTATAAACTAACTCTACCAAATTCTACCACATTGTAGAATTAAATATACCTAACTCTACCACACTATAAACTTACTCTACTAAAGTCCTCCACATTATAAAATAAATCGACCAAACTCCACCACACTATAAACTAACTCTACCACACTATAAACTAACTTTACCGAACTACATCAAACTATAAACTAGATTTACCAAACTCTACTACACTATAAACTAACTCTACCAAAGTCCACCACACTATAAAATAAATCGATCAAACTCTACCACACTATAAACAAAATCCAGAAAATCAGCCAAAATCTATCAAATGGTAAACTAATAATCGAGACTAAATCCAGAAATTCTAAACCTTCAAATTTGAAATACAACATTTACCTTTACCAAATAATGACTTGAACCTTTAGATTTGTAAGTTTAGGGTTAGAAATCTCTCAAACCCTATAAAAAACAAAATCAATATCAATACGATAGAAACCCATTTCGATTTGGCTAAAACTATATGATTTGGAGTTCAAAATCGCAAAATATATAGTACATTGCTTTCTATTTTAAGTTTGAAATCATAAAAATTGAGAAAGATGAAGAAGACGTTGCGAAAAAAGGAAGAAGAAGAGGATGAAGAGGAAGAGAAAGAGGAGAAAAAAGAAGAGGAAGAAGAAGAGGAATTATTAGTGCGGAACTTGCTATTATTAGTGCGACCAATAAAAGCCAATAGAATTAAAGTTGAGGTCATATTAAAGTGGATGTTATATTTTTTTAAACACCTTCTAATAACCAATAATTAACAAATGTTCCATATAGTTTTCTTTTAATAAAAACCATTATAAACCTTAACTGTCACGTAAAAGTAAATACAGATAATGATATTTTCCATTTACTTTTCTTAAACATAAATATATGGGGTTTAAATAAAAATTAAGCCACTTTCAACAGAAACCCATCAAAATGCTTTTTCATATTAAATTTTTTTTATTAAAACAAATCAGAGTAGACGCTTTGATTACTTCAACACGTTCTCATGAGAAAAACTCAACCACTTTGATAATTGTTTCTGTGATAATTATTGTTGAAATACCACATTACCAATTCGTAATTGCAAACAAGTAAAAGGTGAATCAAAACGTTTCTTCTTCCCAAGCCAAACTATTTATCTCAGTTCAAAAGAGAAAAAAAACCCTCCAAACTCTGAAAAGTCAGAGAAGAATCATGGGTCAAAGACCATTTATTAGGAGATTGGGTCCATCAATATCAATAAGAAAACTTTTTCACAAAACTCTCTCTCTTCACAACTTTTCTCTATTAGGTTTCTTGACACCATCTGAAGCTTGATAGTGGAGACAAGAAAAGAAAATTTGAAATTTGAGCGAATCAATGATTATTTGCTGATATAGGAAGAGCTTGTGGTGAATCAAGATAGGCGAAAACCTCAGGAGGAGAAAGCAGAGGAAGATATATCTAATGTTGATGATTTCTGTGGCACACCGATGAGTGTTGGAATTTTAGAAGAGATGATTGATGAGAATCAGTTGTTTCGTCTTCAGTTGCACCTGAGTATTAACCCCCACGTTTTTACCTTCTGAAGTTGATCTGGTCTCTATATGTTTGAATATAATGGAAGTCCGTTTCTTATAGTTTGATCTCGAAATATGTCTGAAACGTTACAGTAAAACAAGCATTTCATCAATGAGTTTTAAACATATCAAATTTATTTCCAAACATACGGTTGAATTCAGGGAATGATCAGAGCTTACAGCTTGTGTGAAGCTCTCAATCTTGTCGCAAATCTGAGCAATATTATGTTCCATCTCCTCAGAAGCAACAAGTTTCGTCTCAGTTTCTTCACTCTCATTAATGGTATTATCAAAGCTAATTTCATCATTTGGATCTTCTTTTCCCTCTTCACCCTATTCAAAATTTCCAATCAAAAAACGTTCAAATTATGTGATCTACAACAGATATCACGAGATCAATAACAAATTCCAAAAACCATAAGATACTTCATGAATTTCGAATTCCGAGTTTATGTACACAACAATAACGAGTAAATCCTCAAAAGATTTCGATTAGGTTTTCTACTCGATGCTATGGAATCCACTAGTAAACCATCGCAACAGATTCCGATTTGAAATCACAATCTGTACGATTAAATTCCAAACAATCAATCTTAAGATTCTACAATAGAATGGAGAAACTACAACAACGAATACATCCTGAACAGATTTCGGTTAGATTTTCTACTTCATGCAATGGAATCCACTAGTTAAACCATCGCAACAGATTCTGATTTCAATCTAAAACTGTACAATCAAATTCCGAACAATCTAGCTTCAGATTCTACAATAGAACGGGAGAAAATACAACGAGATCGACAATATAAGTTTCAAAAAAGGACTAGAAGAGAGAACTTAAGCTTCGACAAGAAATCAAACGATGAAGATCAAAGAATCGCTCGGAAGGAATTTGAGAGAAGGTGAAGGAAAATTAGAGAGAGTTTGAGTGTATAGAGAATTTGGTCGTGGAACCACAAGATAGTGCCACGTGACATCTTTGAGATGTTTCTTCTATCTCAATATGTAGAGATGGATCACACCAAAAATTATGGATTAATTTTTTTTAATCATATGATACTCTCATAATCTCACCATTAAACATGCTCTTACTCTTCCTTCTCTTATACAATTTGTGAGATAGATTTGGTTTGTGTTTGTATTTAAGAGGGAGATTTTTTAAAAAATTGAATTTTCGAATTTGGATTGTTTTTAGGATACTGTGTAGTTGTGTGCGGTTGAGAATTTGCCTATTTCTTATTTCCTTGTGAGCGGTTAAGAATTTCCATGCTTTGGTTTGTTCTCTCTGCCGACTTGAGCCTTCTCTTTAGAGTTTTAGGTTGAGCTGATTTTTCTCTTTGGAAGTCTTTATTTGTTCTTAATCAGATTTCTTATAAGGCTAAAGCAAATAATTGTTGTGTTGAAGATGGAGATTTATTTAATTTTTCTACGTAAATACGTTTTTACTATAAGTTTGTGTAATGCAGAAATAGTAGGTCTTTAACGATTGGTGGAGGAAGTATTATGGGAGGGTTAACAATAAGTGATGCTTAGATATATCTCAAAGCTGTGAAGGACTTGTTTGAAAACCATAAAGAGAAGTATGAAATTTTCTTTGAGTCACGATGAACTTTAAAGCTCATAGGTTTGGCCTTTGTTTCTTCTTTCTCTTCCATTTTGTCTTTCTTCTCATAGCATAATGTATTAAAATTTGTTTGTGTCTCATGTTGGTTTTAGAGTTGACACTAGTATCGCTCTCGCCACCGATCGTCATGGACATCACGTACCTCAAAATCAACGTCATCTGCAGCTTCTTTTTGATCTCTGCCTCTTCAATGGTTTCTTCTTTCTCTTGAAACTTCATAGATGTCTTCATTTTCTCTAATTGTGCGGTTGATTATGTGTTTTATAAAATCATTATTTTGAATTTGGGAAGGGAATATAGTTTAAAGTTGAGTCTTTTGATTTCTGTTGGTGTCTATACTTAGAGGAAAGTGGTATGACTAATAATATGATTATTAACTTTGATGAATAAAATGGTAGGTGTAATTTTTTTTGGTCGGAAAAAGGGGAGGAAGGCCTCCCCAAGCCTTTATTCATATAATCAAGAAAGTAAAACTACACTCGAACGAGTCTAGACCGAGACACACCTCGAATATCGTCTACAAAAATCGAAGAAACATCAACAGGAACATAACTAAAAAACTGAAAACCTAAAGGAAGAGAAAATGCATAGTTTGCCAACCCATCCGCAAGACGATTAGCCTCCATATACACATGTGTAACTCGGACTAACCAGTCTCTTGTAAGAAAGCCTTGGCACAAATGCACCGGGAAAGAGAGAGGATGTGTGTCATCAATCCCCTTTTGAAGAAAGCCCACAACGATCTCAGGGTCAACTTCAAGAACCAGACATGACACCCGTTGATTCCAAGCAATGTACAGCCCATAATAACACCCCAAAGTTCAGCTAAAGGAGCCGAACAAACTCCAATGTTGAGAGAGAAACCTCCAATCCACTCCCCAACACTATTCCGTAACACCCCACCGGCGGATGCGAACCCCGGGTTACCCTTAGAAGCCCCATCAGTATTAAGCTTAAACCAATCCTGATTCGGTGGAGTGATACAAAGAGTTTTAACCCTATATCCTAGTGCAAGTGCACAACAAACGAAATAGTATTTAGGGATCGAATCCACGAAGACTAATTATCACACTAACGATTGTATTATTTAACTAGAGCTAATAAGATGAATATTTTGATTGAAATCGATTGTAACTAGGGAATGCAATGTAAAAGAATAACTAAAGACATCAAGCTTAGGGAATTCATAAGGAAATAAAAGGTTAGAAGGAGGAATATATTCAGGTAATTTCAGTTCCGTTCTCGACTCAGAAATAGCGATTGACTAACCTACTCTCGCAATGATAGCCACTATGCTTAGATTCTAGGGATCCTAACTCTCGTTGGTTCTAGAAATCTAACCACGCAATATTAACAGTTCCAAAGTGTCCACAACCCAACCTAACATCAACTCTCGTTGGTAGTGAAGGTATTGCTCACCTAGAAAGGTTCTGGTTCTTATTAAACTTCTGGGATAACAAGCAACCTAAGATCATAGATTAGTTAGCTACTCTAACCTAAGAATTAACCATGTTTCTAGGCTTGGAATCCATATTAAAAACCTATTTGTTCCTCACCCTTATGTTCCTTAATATCCTTTGAATACCCTAAAGTCGACTATGAACGACTCAGACATGGAAAGCAAGCAAGCAATTGTAAAGAAATTTATTGAAAACTCGAAATAGATATATTA
>OVBA01001435.1:0-44454 GCA_900406435.1 Lepidium aucheri | reverse complement strand
GTTGTACTACAGATTTCCTCAAAGTTTTCGAGATGATCTATAGGGTTTTCAGCAAGGAAACCGTGAAAGGTAAACTGTCTAACCAATGCTATCAAAGGAGGGCTTAACTCATGATCAACACAACCCTCAGGTAGACTAACATAAATCGCTAATCGACATTGATAGTAGTTGTGAGGCGTTTCTATATCACTGATAGCTCTTCTTGGCATCTGTTATGTTCTAGCATCTTTTTCCCGTTTCAGCTCTTTAATCTCTCGCTTTAACTGCTCTAATGTAGCTTCTTGATCGGTCATGATGAAGCCAAAACCTGAAAAATAAAACAAAGGAACAAAAACGAAGGCGTCTTAGTCTCTAACTTAATAAATAATCGAAAGGTAATGTTATTGGTCCCCGGTAACAGCGCCAAAAACTTGATACAACGAGTTTTAACCCTATATCCTACTGCAAGTGCACAGCAAACAAAATAGTATTTAGGGATCGAATCCATGAAGACTAATTACCACACTAACGATTGTATTATTTAACTAGAGCTAAGAAGACGAATATTCTGATTGGAATAGATTGTAGCTAAGGAATGTAATGTAAAACAAATACTAAAGACATCAAGCTTAGAGAATTCGTAAGGAAATCAAAGGCTAGAATGAGGAATCTATTCAGGTAAGTTCAGTTCAGTTCTCGACTCAGAAATAACTATTAACTATCCTAGTCTCGCAGTGATAGCCACTATGCTTAGATTCTAGAGGTCCTAACTCTTGTTGTTTCTAAAATTCTAATCACTCAATATCAACGGTTCCAAAATGTCCACAATCAACCTAACGTCAACTCTCGTTGGTAGTGAAGGTATTGCTTACCTAGAAAGGTTCTGGTTCTAATCAAACTTTTGGGATAATAAGCAACCTAAGATCATAGATTAGTTAGCTACTCCAATCTAAGCATTAACAATGTTTCTAGGCTGAGAATCTATATTAAAAGCCTATTTATTCCTCACCCTTATGTCCTCTAAGGTCCTATGAATTCCCTAAACTCGATAGTAAACTACTCAGACATGGAAAGAAAGATCAAGCAGGTAATAGGAAAGAGATTCATTGAAAACTCGAAATAAATAGAATAGAGGTTTAGGGATTCTTCTCCATGGTGTAGAGATCTGAATTCTTCTCCTCTAGGTTACAACAAGTGTCTGTAACTTTTCTTAACTGGATAACTCTCTCTAAAAACGTGTTTTAACCTAATATACAGAGTAAACCGAATTGGTACAAAAAATAAGGAAATCTGATTTTTGCTTCGCAGGGTCTTTGATCGATCAATCAATGTTTCTTCATTCGATCGTGAAACTTCCAAATTTTGCAAAGGATCGTGCGTAACTTCTTCTTAAACAGCCCGATCGATATCTGAATGCTCGATCGTGCAAATGGATGAGGTCGATTGTGTCGAGCATGAGAAGCCGATCAATGGATCGAGCGTAGTTTTCTCCTTTTAAAATTGTGATCGATCGATCATGATTTGTATTGATCGATCCTTCATCTCGAAGCGGAAAAATCCAAAGTTAAGCTCCAATCTTGCTCAGAAGGTGGAATCCAAAGTACCCTTGCATTTTGTACCTGAAAGGACTCTAAAAACACAACAAAGACTAAAGAAAACATATGAATTAGTAAGTCATAAGTCGGTATAAATGAGGTATATCAATCAACAAAACCCGGAAGAAGGAAAAATTTTCTGATGTGTCGACCGTAGTATACCTACGGCGCACAGAACATAGTGTTTTTTCCTAAAACCGTGGCTCTGATACCAATTATTGCGCAAGCAGCAAGGCAAATTTTAAAGGAAATAAACTAAAGTAATTAATGAAAGAGAAAGACACCAAAATTTAACGCGCATAACTATAGATGATAAGTAGAGATAGTAATCCGAAAGAACCATTCCGTTAATGATTGGGAGTGTCTACTGGCAGGAGCATAGAGCGCATAATTTTCTGATATGCATGATTATAGGGCTTTTATAAGCCCCATAACTTGTCTTCTTGGACCCAAGTGGTAATGCCCTCAAAGTTTTCCTTATCGGACTCCTTCCCAAAAAGCTTCATACTAATTGGAGAATCCATTGACTTATATATTAGATACTCCTTGTCTAAACTTCCGATATGAGACTTGGATTGATATCCCAACATATATATCTTTATTCTTCATGGATAATGAGTGACAACATTTAATAATATTTGTAATATTAAATTAAAGTATGCTTACATATATAAGAACAGTAAGATATTAATTATATTCTTATATACGATAATAACATACAAGTAAACTTGAGAAAACGATATATATATAGTGTTTTTTTTTCAAGTTTAGAACTAAAACTTCAATGAAATTTGTTAATCCACTAACATAAATAATCATGTTTCAAGCACAACCTTGAATTTGATACTAATTAATACAGTTATGTATGTGTTTAAAACAAAATGAAAGTGGAATAGAGTAGGTAATATGAGAACGAAGTGTAAGAGAGAGCCCCATTTATTAAGCAATAGGGTAGTTTGGTACGTATAGCTAAATCATAAAGATATCCACATTTTTCATATATTTTTATAACATAAATGTTACACGTTATAAATTTATTAAGTTCGATCATTAATGAACTATTATTTGCAAACATTTCTTTACTTAAAAAAAAAAGAACCCTTGATGCTAATGTAATTACATTCTTGTGAATTTAAAAAGAGCTCTTTGGACTTTGGGTAGTGGTAATGTGTTATATTAAAAATTGAATTATGGTGTAAATATAATAATTGTGTTATAATAGTTTTTCATTGGGTGTACCTTTTTTTTTGTTTGTTAAAGGGTTTTCGATTCTTTGGGTGCACTTATGCTCTGCTTTTTCATTTTGACGTTACTAAAGATTGGCTAATGTTTGGCACTTAAGGTAAAGCATCGTAATGATCATCATTAATTTGATCAGTTCTCTCTTCAAAGGTTAGTAAAAGGAAAGTTGATTTCGCTTAATGCTAATTGTGCAGTAAGATTTTTTGGTTGGTCCTAATTATTGGTGGATATGTATACCATTGTCTTTATTGTTAAGATATCTCTCGTCAGGCCAATATAACTTTCTATAGTGGAATATCATGGCGATATAGAACAGCATATAAGTTAATGCTACTACTGATAATAGTAATTCATTAGTTTTATACCTGTGATTCTCAGCATCAACTTTATAACATTTTCTTGATTTATTAAAAAATAACAACAAGAATAGGCTACTAATATTTGTTATGTTATGGGGTTTTTGATTTATATCAATTTCAATGGTCAATGTAATTAACTTATTTTAGTGTAATTCTAAGGCATTGAGTCCTATTTCTCCCGATATAAGTGGAAGAAAAAAGTATTAAATTATGAACTTTAGATATGGATCGGATTTTATCGATCAAATTGTTGATAAAATATATATATTGTTTATCACGAGGTACGCGCTGTATATACAGCAAGCTCTGACGAGTATGGAATCGATCTCAACTCACAAAAAATTTAATGTAAGATATTACCAGCTTTAACAAAAAGTTTTACGTTAATAGGAAAAACAACAAAATTTTCTTAAATATTTGCATGCATAGGCATAATAAGTAGATTTATAACAATAAGCGCGTGGCAGTAAAACCTTTCTTTAAAATAGAAATTATCACAAGGACACATCATGCGCATGCATATATTTCTTACGTGAAACACAAAGCTTGTAGTTATTACAAACTTTAAATATATTTGTCGAAAAAGGTGGCTAGTATCTGTCCACAGTAATGTACATATATATTAGTATAGAATACGCTCTATATATGTATACATACGTGCATACATTATTCTATATCTTTGTTGGAGCCTTAATCCCAAATCAAGGGTTGGTGTAACTACAATATATATGTGAAAGAAAAAAAACATTAATTAATATAAGAATTTTTTTTAATAAAAGATATCTATATGTTAAACTTAATTCCTTCAATCGAATTAAACGTTGAAGTATAAATTTTGTGTATATCGTACTCGTATGCTAAGAATACATTTTTAAATAATCATAATAGTAAAAGATTCTCTATAGCCACACTAGTTTTTACTAGTAATTTTAATCCCACATGTGTTTTTAGTTTTGAGTTTAGGATTTAGCGATTATACAGTAATGTTATTACTTATTAGGATTCTGACCATATGGCATTTTTGCAGCGTTTTAGGTTCCAAACCTTCTTTTGAAACTATTGTTACCACTTTTTAGTTAAGTGGATATTAAATTACTGAAAATAAACTCAATGTTTTACACTTCCACCAGTTCTATACGGATTAGATTTGTAAAATGGTAAAAACTCGTAATTATAATAGTTACAACCAGAAAATAAGAATTACATTTTCAAAATATGATCCGATTAGGTTGATATAAGTAGATAATTATTGTTGAAACCGTTAAGAGCATAAGAATTTCGTTTTGAAAATAATGTTGGAAGATTATTACCCGAGCAAATAACAAGGAATAACCTTGTTTAAAATAAAGCCCTCGTGGATCACATTCGTAGTTCTAGAATGAATATCTAACGAAAATTTCCTATTTATTGATTGTGAGTTACCAACTTAAATATTGTTAAAGACATAATTGTAAAATTATAAAGGGTTTGAACAACATATAACTCGTGATGTGAACGCGTGTTTCATCATTATGTCCGATAGATTTAATTACATTCAAGCATAATTGAGTTTTATATTTTTTATTGTCTGTTTCTAGAAAAAAAAACTATATATTTAATTACCAACTTCGCATTCAGGAGATACATTGATATGTACGTGTTAGCAACCCTGTCTAGATCATAGCTAGTTTGATTGTAGATTGACTTTAAATTTCATCAAAATTATAAACAAATGTTCAACAATTATAAAAATAGTATATAATTTGTATAGAGCATGTATAAGTGGCATGCCTTTGAGGATACGAACTTAAAAGGGAGTTAGGTCACTTGCTTGGGAAATAAAATAGCCAACCTTAATTTTGAGGTTCCCTCAATGTTATTTTTTTTTTTAATTTTTTTTATTGTAATCCATAATATTGACAATACAATATCCTTCATGGATTTTGATATCTAACCCTAATCGTGACATTTTTTGATAGCTACCATCTTCCTCTTTTTAATTTGCTTACTCCCCAAGCAATTTAACCTTACGAATGTTTTGACTAACTCCACAACGATTCATCAAATCTCCTTTAAAATGTTTTCTCACCTACAAATAATAAGCTAAATAAACATACGAAATCAGTGATCACTTGTAACATGCTTACGAGATAATGATGAGATACATTTTGTAAAATAAAACAATTAACAAATATATGAATTCATTGTCAGGGAAGTGCCTACATTCCCTACCAGAATTTGATACAAAGTAATCGTGTCGACTCAATATAGAAATCTGAAGTCGAATATACTAAAAGCTGATAAAAAATAGGAACTTTCAAATCAGAGAAACTGAAATTGGCTGGTTTGTATTAAAAATTTAGAAATCACGCCATAGTCTTGAAAGAGAAACAAGAGTTTCTAAGACATAGAAGAGGGTCAAAGAGTTTGACTTATCTTCGACACCACTCAATTCATTAGCTGTTCATATAATCTAACAGCTAGTCAATATCAAGAGTCTGGAAGAACTTCTCCTACCAATTGCCTTTTTGTATTTTCTTTCAAAAACATTTACTAATCTTTTGTTTTTGTTTTATATATCTCCTGCTCAAGCAAACACCCAACTCTTCTTCCTATATATACACTAAATGTTGAAAACAATGAATCCACAATCTACAACAAAACATTTAAGACAAAAACAACAAACGCAGAGTACGTATTCACTAAACTTCTCTGCTCTTATCAACGCCTTGAGGTTCAAGTTCACTACAATGGCGTTGTTCCAGCTCCTTTTTGCTGTATTCTCTTGTGTTCTACTTCCTCAACTTGCATTTGGGATCACAAGGCATTATAAGCTGGAAGTACGTGAAGATAGTTTACTCTATGTATATTTTTCACAAAAAGATGCAAATAATAATTGAATGTTTCATTTTTTCAGATCAAAATGCAAAACGTGACACGTCTTTGCCACACAAAGAGCCTTGTTTCTGTAAACGGGCAGTTTCCAGGGCCTACGATTGTTGCTCGAGAAGGTGACAACCTCCTGATCAAGGTCGTTAATCATGTGCCGAACAACATCTCTATCCACTGGTAAATGTTCTCGAAACACTTGTATTGTTATGAGCAATGTTTGATTACTAATAGCTACCTTTGATCCATGAATATCTCAGGCACGGAATCCGACAATTGCGGAGTGGTTGGGCTGATGGACCAGCCTATATAACCCAGTGTCCCATTCAGACAGGACAAAGCTATGTCTACAACTATACCATTACTGGTCAAAGAGGCACTCTGTTTTACCATGCGCATATTTCATGGCTAAGAGCAACAGTCTATGGTCCGCTTATCATCCTTCCTAAACGTGGTGTTCCTTACCCGTTTGCTAAACCTGACAAAGAAGTTCCCATGATCTTTGGTGAGGATGATGAAAAATAGAAAAAGACTGAGAAGCTGTTGAGAGTTTATAAACATTATTGCTGACTCTTATTGTTAAACTTCAGGGGAGTGGTTCAACACAGACACTGAGGCAATCATACGCCAAGCAACGCAAACAGGAGGTGGTCCAAACGTCTCGGATGCTTACACAATCAATGGGCTTCCTGGTCTATTATACAACTGCTCGGCTAAAGGTACTTGTTGATTCCTACATCTATTATGGTTTTTGATAATATACGATCCACTAATTTAGGTAACTGACGATGTAAAACAGATACATTCAGACTAAGAGTGAAGCCAGGAAAAACATACCTTCTCAGGCTAATCAATGCTGCACTTAATGATGACCTCTTCTTCAGCATTGCAAATCACACAGTTACGGTTGTTGAAGCTGATGCGATCTATGTTAAGCCATTTGAGACAGATACCATCTTAATTGCTCCTGGCCAGACCACAAACGTCCTGCTGAAGGCTAAACCTACTTACCCGAGTGCCTCCTTCTTCATGGCTGCTAGACCATACGCCACAGGTCAAGGAACTTTCGATAACACCACAGTTGCTGGAATCTTAGAATATGAATCACCAAAACAAACCAAAGATGCTCAGTCAAGGACCCCTATCAAGAATCTTCAACTCTTAAAACCGACACTCCCTGCTCTAAATGATACAAATTTTGCTACCAAGTTCAGCAATAAGATACGCAGCTTAAACAGCAAAGATTTTCCAGCAAACGTTCCTTTAAATGTTGATCGAAAGTTCTTCTTCACAGTGGGACTGGGAACAAAGCCATGCAATCATAAGAATAACCAGACGTGCCAAGGTCCAACTAACACCACAATGTTTGCTGCCTCAATCAGTAATATCTCCTTCACAATGCCAACAAAAGCCCTCCTTCAATCTCACTATTCTGGGCAATCTCATGGAGTATATTCCCCAAACTACCCATGGAGCCCTATTGTCCCGTTTAACTACACAGGCACTCCACCCAACAATACCAATGTAAACAGCGGGACAAACTTGATGGTTCTACCTTATAACACCAATGTGGAGCTGGTGATGCAAGACACTAGCATTCTTGGTGCAGAAAGCCATCCTCTTCACCTTCACGGGTTCAACTTCTTTGTTGTTGGCCAAGGCTTTGGAAATTTTGACGCCAAAAACGATCCTAAGAGCTTCAACCTTGTTGACCCAATAGAGAGGAACACTGTAAATGTGCCATCTGGTGGATGGGTTGCTATTCGATTCCTTGCAGATAACCCTGGTAACAGAAACCATAAAACCAAAAATTTTACAGCTTTAAATTAGTGTAATCTTATATGAGGATAATAATTAAGTTTACAACATGTTTTACAGGAGTGTGGTTTATGCACTGCCACTTAGAAGTACATACCAGTTGGGGTCTAAGGATGGCTTGGCTTGTTCTTGATGGAGATAAGCCTGATCAGAAACTTCTTCCTCCTCCTGCAGACTTGCCTAAATGCTGAGAATTCTTGCTTCATGATTCAAGTCCTTTTTCTTTTTGTTTCCTGTCTCTTCTTCTCACAAGCTTCACGGATTTTTTTTCTTTTTTTCTCGGCCATTTATCAGTTTGACATGAGGTCAATTCCTGTTCAATAAGTTGACATGAGGTCAATTTCTGCAAAATTATTTACTATTGCATAGCTCTGTTTTATGAAGTGTAGATCTATGTAACCCCAAAATTAATATATATAAAATCTAAATTTGCATATGTTGACAATTTTCATCACAATTTCTGCAGCAATCTTAACTGTTGAAGGTATACACAAATCAGTTGAACCAGATGGTCCATGTAGACAATGATACGACAGCCACATAAGACATTTACACATTATATGTAGATGTACATATATTTATGATGAGAGTTGCGTTTTTAAGGTTCCACAAAACACAATCGTTCATATAAGCGGTAGAGTTTATGGCTCTACATCCAAAACGGTTCTGTACATTTATCCCAACTTTCTTAGTCGACATATCTACTTAAAAGATCTTAGGAGTGCAACAAAGTCCAACTGAAACCATAATCACATACGCTATATATGGAATCACTAAGAAAAACCATCATCTGAAGTAATGGATCTTCGACCAAAAAAAAAAGAAGAAGTAATGGATCTAATGGCTTGCTAAGAAATTGGATATCCTTGACATCATTCATGCTGTGAGATGTCTATGAAATCAAATGTTCTTTAATGAAAAAAGCATTGTACCACACAAAACGCACGTAAGATTTACATACCTAGCAGTTAGGGATCATCATACTTGCATATGTTTAGTAGAGCAGGACCTGGAAATCCTCCTTCCTTGATATAGAAAACATCACTTCAAAGCAATTATGAGTTTACATATAGCATTTCTAATTTATTCTGCAACTTCAACACGTAGAATAGAGTGAATGATAACGCTTCAAGCACTCGTCTTTTAAGATCCAAAGTTTTAAACATTACTTGCAACTTTGCATTCAAGCATCTCCAAATTTAGTAAACGAAAAAAAGGCAATCTCACTACCAAATTAACAGAACCTTCAATGCAGATAACATAAACTAACAAAAGAGTTCCAAATATCAAATCTTTATCAATCTTAAATTCTTCACCAAGCGACATTTTCAATTACACTTACCCAAAAATTACTAAGATTTCTTAACTTCCACTACAAAATTTTCTCCAATCTTGAGCTAAAAACCCAGAAACTAGTTAACTTTAACCATCAGTCTCCTTCGATTTCCTCTTCTTCTTGCTCTTCCTCTCCCTCTCCTCCGAACCCATCTCTCCATCACTCTTTCTCTTCTTCTTCTTCTTCTCTTCCTTCTTTCTCTCCTTTCTCTCTTGGCTCCTTTGCTCCTCTTCCATCTTCTCGTTTACTTTCTCATCAAATACTTCTTTGTTCTTCTTGCTCTTCTTCTTCTTTTTGTCCTTCTTTATCTCTTCCTGTTCCCTACCTTTAATTGATTTCTTCTCACTCAGAGTTTCACTTCCCCGGGAATGAATCTTCCCTCCGTCGAGTTTCACGGGGCTTGGCTTCGTCTCCTTCGATTTGATCTCCCTGTGGATGTTCTTTAATTCGGTGAAGGCAGCGGAGGCGCGTCGGAGGTACGCACTAACGTCTTGAGAGGCGCCGTTATCGGAGGAAGAGAATCCGGTGAGAAGCGTAGTCGCCTTGGAAAGGGAGATTGGTTCAGCACTAATAACTTTTCCGGTGACGGTCTTCATCGAGAAAGCTCGAAGATTGTCGCGTTTCTTTGCACAAATTAGGGCGAATTAATACACTTTCGAATTAAATTTAGTTATTCCTGTAATAATTGTCTTATTTACAAGTTACGACCAAACAGTTGTCTTATTTACAGGTTGGTTTATATTTGTAGTGTACAATATAAATTTAAAGGTTGGAGAATTGTTTATTGTTTAGATTTATTACCTCTATGGGAAAGTACCGAATACTCTAGAGCTTAAGGTCGCCAGTTCGAACTGTCATCTAGGTTTTTTTTTCTCCTTTGATCCTTCAGTTTCTCCTCTGTGCTGCCGTTCTGCATCTCCCGCCTTAAACCCTAAACCCTCGTCCTCTTCACCGTAAGTCGATTCTTCAATTAGGCCGGGTTTCCCTTTTTTTTTTCTTCTGGGTTATTCGTCTTCTTCTTCTCTGACGTCGATTCGAACTTGGTAGGGCTGGTTTTTTGCACTGGGTGAAACTTTGCAGCTTTGATTGGAGAGATGGAGACAAAGATGGAAATTGAATTCACTAAGAAACCGTACATCGAAGATGTTGGTCCTCTTAAAATGTATGTTCTTTCAAGTTAAATCACATTCTATTGGTATAATCTTCCCAACCATGCTGGAGCATACTCCTTTTGCTAGTGAATTTATTTGTTCCAAGCTCATGAAATTTGGATTAGGAGTCTGACTAAATTGAGACGCTTTTTATCCATTTATATGACATCAACCATTCAGTGATTTTTTTATACTTGTTTGTCGATTTAGCTTATGATGATCTTATTTTGTGCTAAGTAACGTGCTTTTGGGCGTTGTCCATGAATGTGTAATGTGATTTCTGGTTTGAGATTTGATTCTGTGGAACAAATACTTGTTTGTTTGTTTTCACTGATGGGATTTTGACATTACTATCTCTGCAGTAAAAGCATAAACTTCTCTATGCTCTCTGATCTTGAGGTCATGAAAGCCGCCGAGGTTCAGGTCTGGAAGAATATGTACTACGAGACCAATTTTAAACCCATTGAAGGCGGCTTGTTGGATCCTCGAATGGTATCTTATTATTTTTGTATCTAACTTCTTATGCCTGTAATCATGGCAAGTATTTTATGTCAATTTTGTTCCTCCTGCAGTTATTTGCATTGGTATATGTAATTATAAACAGTCTCTAAACCAATATATGTTTGTCTTCCGAATAAGACTATTGCTAAATACTTTGTTTACTATTATTGTACAGGGTCCTCCAAACAAAAAGTCTATATGCGCAACCTGTGACGGCAACTTCCAAAATTGTCCTGGACACTATGGATATCTGAAGCTCGACCTCCCAGTTTACAACGTTGGATACTTCAACTTCATCCTTGACATTTTAAAGTGCATTTGTAAGGTAGCAGAGTTACCAAGTTATGTCTCTCTAGTTTCTGTTTTATTTTATGTTAGTCGGTCTTTTTCTAATTACAGCATGAAAACTTATTTCTTGGGAAAATGCCTTTCGAAATCCAGACGTTGCGTGAGTTGCATAACAAAACTGGCTGGTTATATTGAGGGTCTTTTTAATATCAACAGTAGTTCACAAGTGTTTTTTTTTTTTTTCACACCAGCGTTGTTCCAATATGCTTTTAGACGAAAAATTGTATGAAGATCACTTGAGGAAGATGCGGCATCCAAAAATGGAGCCATTGAAGAAGACTGAATTGGCGAAAGCGGTTGTCAAGAAATGTAGTATGATGGCAAGCCAGAGAATTATAACTTGCACGAAATGTGGCTACCTAAATGGTATGTTTTATGGCTGACACGATTTAGATTCAATGATGCTTTGTTGAAGTTGCCAAAATCTTAACTTGATTTCTTCTTTCATTCTTCACGCATCTTATTATAAATGTAAAATATAACCCATGTAGCAGTCTATTAAGTTTCTGAAGTAGCACAATCAGAAAATTTGGTATTTTCTGGGATTCTAATATCCAATACCAAATCCTATAATCTCTGTTATTGGTTAAGCTGAATATTATTTTATATTTTAATTTATGCTATTTTCTTGAACTGTTTCTTCCTACCCAATTCAATTCCATATCTGGGTAATGGTTAACCTATTGATCATTTCAGGCATGGTAAAAAAGATTGCAGCACAAATGGGTATAGGCATCAGTCATGACCGATCTAAAATCCATGGTGGAGAGATTGATGAATTTAAATCTTCCATATCCCACACAAAAGAGTCTACATTAGGAATAAATCCTCTTACCTATGTTCTTGATCCTAACGTGGTGCTTGGACTTTTCAAAGGAATGAGTGACAAGGTATATTTGACGTTTTATCTGCAATGCACATCTTTTTCTACATCATTTCCAGCAATTAGATGACGTTCTTTTGCTCCAGAACATATGAGGGATTCTCCTGTTTATAAATAATTCAGCCATGCTTTTTTTTTGTTCTTAAATCGATTACAGGACTGTGAACTTCTTTATATTGCCCATAGACCTGAGAATCTTATCATTACGTGCATGCTTGTGCCACCTTTATCCATCCGACCATCTGTTATGATTGGTGGTACACAAAGGTTAGCTATCGTGGTCTGTTTATCTTTCTCATGTCAGTTATATTTTATACTGCTGTTTTTATTGAAAGTATGAGTTATTTTCCTGCAGCAATGAAAATGACATAACAGAGAGATTAAAGCAAATCATTCAAGACAATGCCTCACTTCATAAAAATTTAAATCAACCTTCCACATTGCCCAAAAACATGGTACAAAGAATTTATATTGCATTATTTCGCCCCCTATTATATTTGTCTATTTATGCATTATGTACGGCAATGGTGACTTCAAAATAATTTATTTGTTTACGTATTTCCAGTTTCTGGTTCTATTATTTTTCTTTTTTCTTATTTGTTGAGGATTTCGTTTTAGCAAGTATGGGATACAGTTCAAAGTGAGGTTGCAAAATACATCAATAGTGAAGTGCGTGGTGTTCAAAACCTGCCAGACAGCAAACCACTGAGTGGAATTCTTCAGCGTCTCAAAGGAAAACAAGGACGTTTTCGTGCGAACTTGTCGGGGAAGCGTGTTGAGTACACTGGTAGAACTGTTATTTCACCTGACCCCAATCTGAAAATTACAGAGGTAACTTATCATAAAAGGTTTGCAATTGTTGCATTTTGTGATATGTATTATTGTATAGCTTATCGCAAAGGTACTAAATTTTTCAGGTAGGAATTCCGGTCCTTATGGCTCGGATCTTAACTTTTCCTGAATGTGTTTCCCGTCATAATATTGAGAAGTTGAGGCAATGTGTTCGTAATGGCCCTAATAAATACCCTGGTGCCAGAAATGTCAGATATCCAGATGGTTCTTCAAGGTAATGTTGTGTGCTATTTTCGTTACTTCTTGGTTCATGAAGTCTTTTACGGGAAGGCAACTGATTTTGATGAGTTATATATCCAAATGTCTGGTACGCAGTCAAAATGATTTCATTCTCAGTAAAGTTATATAAAATCTTTATATTTATGTTGACCATGATCACGGTATAGCATGGTAAATTACATCGGTAGAAATGAAAAATAAAAAGTGCACTACTTTTCCGCTCTCAATGAAGCCAAAACAAACCACTGAGAAACGTTTCTAGAAAATAGATAAACACTATCGCTGAAGTGGAGTTGATACATGATACTGCTTGAAGGACTGTATAGTCCTCATAGGGTCATTTGCATGTGTTTGGGTGTGTATCAATCATATGGGGGCATTAACACATTTCACTTCAGGACTTTGGTTGGTGATTATCGCAAGCGTATTGCTGATGAACTGACCATTGGCTGCATAGTTGACCGTCATTTGGAAGAAGGGGATGCTGTTCTATTTAACAGGCAACCGAGTCTGCATCGGATGTCTATCATGTGTCACAGGGTCAGTACAACTCTAAAATGCTGAGTCATCTCGCCCTCATCGTATTCCTAATTTGACATTTGCTGTCTTGCAGGCAAGAATAATGCCTTGGAGAACGTTGAGGTTCAACGAATCGGTTTGTAATCCATATAATGCTGATTTTGATGGTGATGAGATGAACATGCACGTACCACAAACAGAGGAGGCCCGGACAGAGGCTATTACATTGATGGGGGTACTTTTCTCTTTTACTTAGCATCATATGTAGTCTCTTGAGGATAATCAATCATGCGTTCGCTGAGATGGAGTCTTGCTTAACATATTCGACCAATGGATTTTGTACGGACCTTTAGGCTTTCCTAAGCAATGTATTAGATCTAGATTCTGGGGTTGAGAGAATAATGCATTTTAAATGCTAGAAAAAAATGAGTAAAAAGGAGGATATCCTTATATCTATGCTGTGTTTGTTAAACGAGTTGTTCGTTCCTAGTCTGTCTAATGTTTGACGGAAATATTTATCTTTGTTGCTCCTTAATTTTCTCCTCGGCGTGATAATTTACTTCTCACTTGGTTGGTATCTCAGGTACAAAACAATTTATGCACCCCAAAAAACGGAGAAATTTTAGTAGCATCAACTCAAGATTTTTTGACATCTTCCTTTTTGATAACGAGAAAGGACACATTTTATGATCGTGCAGCGTTTTCACTAATTTGTTCATATATGGGAGATGGCATGGATGCCATAGATTTACCCACGCCCACAATCCTTAAGGTATGAGACTTCTACATGTTTTTCACCTGTATAGAGCATCACAAATGGCTCTAGATAGTTACATAGTCGTTCTGTTGGTACCGACTATGTTTTTTCTTTTATCTATGTGCAATCAGCTTTTTGTTATCCTACTTCTTATAAATCGTTGTCCTTACTATTTTATAAACTGAGGGATGATAGTTCATATCTTGGCAATCCTTATCTCAGCTTAGCTTTCTTTTGCTGGAGGCTAAGTAAGAGTTATACGCATACTTAGTGGCCACCATGCCAGTCTAATGGGATGATCTTTCCACTTTCCCATATACAGACCATTTCAATATCACGTGTTTAGAAACTGCTCTAGTAGTAGCTACTGTATCAATCTAAATTTTTTATGACGCTCTATGTAAATGCCTCTTGTTTAATCAGTTAGTTCAAACTCTGTGAGTTATTGATATGTTAATAATTTGTGGGAACTGGGAATAATTTGTGGGAACTGGGAATTCTTCTGCCATATTAAGCATTTATTTTTTCTTGTATAAACTTTCTTATCCAGATTCTATTTTTTAAATGCAGCCTATAGAGCTTTGGACTGGTAAACAGGTCTTTAGTGTTTTGCTGCGTCCAAATGCAAGTGTTAGAGTCTACATAACTCTTAAGGTGAAAGAGAAGAACTTCAAAAAGGGGATATATGATGAAACAATGTGCAGAAATGATGGATGGGTTTATTTTCGAAATAGTGAGCTAATATCAGGACAACTGGGGAAGGCTACATTAGGTGATTTCAGGATTTAATTTAATCTGTTGCAAATGCATCGGATACCTATTCATTTTACGTGTTTCTATATTCTGAGCAAGTGATATTTTTTTATCTAGGAAATGGAAACAAGGATGGATTGTATTCAATTCTTCTACGAGATTACAACTCCCATGCTGCTGCAGTCTGCATGAATCGGCTAGCAAAACTGAGGTGAGGGGATTGTCTTATATCTTCTGAATGATTGTTCTTTCATCTTACAACAACACTTCTATCTATATTATCCATCTTCATCTTCCTAATTCATTTTCGCTTCATCTCTATAATACTTTCCAGTAGTTCTCGATTCTTGCTCCTCTGACCTTTACCTGCCATCTCCCATTGTTGAATTGAGAAAACGAATAGTTTTCTTGTCTAATTGGTAGCTTTTTTATCTTGTTTTGTACAGTGCTCGATGGATTGGAATACATGGTTTCTCTATTGGAATCGATGATGTTCAGCCTGGCAAAACGTTGGATAGGAGAAAAAAAGACGAAATCAGGGACGGATATAAGGCTTGTAATGACGTAATTGAGGATTTTAAGCAAGGAAATATGCAACTTAAATCTGGTCTAGATGCTGCAAAATCATTGGAAGCTGGGATAACACAGATTCTCAATAAAATTCGAGAAGCCACTGGGACGGTAAAAACTATTTCCATTTAGGCATACGAACATACGTGACCACTATCTACTAAGATATATGCATGAGCTGAGGGCATTGACGGTTAGGTTTTCTGATTTGCAATCCAATTGAATGTTTGCGTTCTAGCTTTTGTAGTTTCTTGTTTCAAAGGTGGGTTATATATTTTTCCAGCTGAATCTAAAAATGAAACAAATGTAGGTTTAGTTTTGGGCTGGTTTAGGTAAGGAATATGTTTGATACTTTGTCTACTTCATTCAACTGCAGTGAAAATCCAGATCCTGGTTACCTGCCATAAGACTAATGCCTCATCTTGTTATTTTATTTATGGTATACAGCTCTGTATGAGTGGATTACATTGGAGAAACAGTCCCTTGATTATGTCACAATGTGGTTCTAAGGGATCTCCTATCAATATTAGTCAGATGGTTGCATGTGTTGGTCAGCAGACAGTTAATGGTCACCGTGCTCCTGATGGATTTATAGATCGGAGTCTTCCTCATTTTCCGAGGATGTCAAAATCACCTGAAGTAAGTAAACTGCTCCTCCCACCCAACACACACCCCACCTGTAGCACCTTATAGGCGCCTGACTACAATAAAGTTTTTGGATCATATTTTCTGCTTTGGAAGCTAGAACCCTGATTTCATGTCTCCTTGCCATTGCAGGCTAAAGGTTTTGTTGCTAATTCGTTCTACAGTGGTCTTACTGCCACAGAATTTTTCTTTCACACTATGGGTGGACGAGAAGGTCTAGTTGATACAGCTGTAAGCATATATCTTTTGTGTGTTTTCTCTTCCACCCTGATCCACTGTATTATATGAAAAAGTCTTTCACCGAAAGAGACAGCCATGATGGTGCTCTGAAGGGTGACAGTGTTCTACATCTACTCTGAAGATGGAGCTCTCCACCTTGTTGTAACGATACTTTTGTCTATTGCAGGTGAAAACTGCCAGTACAGGTTACATGTCTCGTAGACTGATGAAAGCCTTGGAGGATCTATTAGTCCATTATGATAACACAGTGCGAAATGCCAGCGGATGCATTCTTCAGTTTACTTATGGGGATGATGGAATGGACCCAGCACTGATGGAAGGAAAGGATGGAGCTCCTTTAAATTTTAATAGATTATTTCTGAAAATTCAGGTGCTTTTTCAATTTTTATGTATTGGTCTTGGTCTCTCTTTTTCAGAGTTTCTTCACAATTGGTACTTTCATATTGCAGGCCACATGTCCTCCTCGATCACACCACAGATATCTCTCTTCTGCTGAATTGTCGCAGAAGTTTGAAGAAGAATTAGTCAGACATGATAAAAGTGGGGTGTGCACTGATGCCTTTGTAAGATCTCTTCGAGAATTTGTTTCCTCGCTCGGAGTAAAATCTGCGAGCCCAAGCCAGGTTTTGTATAAAGCATCTGGTGTGACTGATAAGCAACTAGAGGTGACTTTCTCTGTCATCGTTTTGGAGAAGAAAATACTCGCTGCATTTTGCATCTCAGTGTTCTTTGTGCCGGTCCTTAATTATATATATATATATATATATATATATATATCATATATTTGCTGCATGAATGGACGAAAATTAGCATATCTATTCTCTGCAGTGGACATTTTTCATCTTCGATAATATTATTTGAGAAAATTTTCCATTTCTTGTGGTGTTTATCCAGATATGATATATTACCTCTGAAATTTTTTGCAGGTATTTGTAAATATTTGTGTATCTCGCTACCGGGAAAAGAAGATTGAAGCTGGGACTGCAATTGGAACAATAGGAGCTCAGAGTATTGGAGAACCTGGGACACAAATGACTCTGAAAACCTTTCACTTTGCTGGAGTTGCGAGCATGAGTATCCTTTTTGAATATGCTCAGAATTTTGTACAAAACTAGTGCTTATGGCCACATATGAGTAGTGAGTTGTTTTGATTTCCTGATTCTGGTTTAGATATCACACAAGGAGTACCTCGAATCAACGAAATCATAAATGCTTCCAAAAATATAAGTACACCAGTAATATCTGCAGAACTTGAGAACCCCCTGGAACTGACTAGTGCACGATGGGTGAAAGGACGCATTGAAAAGACTACTTTGGGACAGGTTCTTTCTGCTACAGATAAATTTGAATTATTTGATGGTCGCTGCTGCTTTTATGTCCATTTGCGGATTAATAGTATTCTATCTTTCAACTATTGGATTGTTCACCTAGCACCTTCCGTTAGATACTATATCTGTTAATCACTCTTTTACTAATCAGGCTGTTAAAATCCACTTGAATATGGAGCAGGTTGCTGAGAGTATCGAGGTGCTAATGACATCAACATCAGCCTCAGTGAGAATAACTCTTGACAATAAAATAATTGATGAGGCATGTTTGTCCATAAGCCCCTGGTCGGTGAAAAATTCCATCCTAAAGACCCCAAGAATTAAACTGAGCGACAATGTAAGGCCCTTAGATGTTATAGATATATCCATTGTGGTTATCAGGGTTTTGAGTCTCTTTTCAATGTAAACTGTGCAGGATATCAGGGTTTTAGATACAGGATTGGATATTACTCCCGTGGCAGATAAGAGTAGGACTCATTTTAATCTCCACAATCTGAAGAACGTGCTGCCAAATATCATAGTTAACGTAATAATCGTCAGACCTCTCTCGCATACATAAATATAAGATATATGCACATGTTTACAAATTTCAACAGTTGTTTTTAATATAATTTCTTTCTTTTTTGTATAATTTCTGTTTCACTGACCGAGAGAATTTCATTCTGTTGAATTGATATGGTTAGGGGATCAAAACCGTTGAGCGAGTTGTTGTGGCAGAAGATATGGATAAAAAGAAACAGGTAGATGGGAAGAAAAGGTGGAAACTATTTGTGGAGGGGTAAGTTTTCTCAAGCCCCAAGGAGTGAGATTCTCCTCTGTTCTTTTTTTTGCCCTTCCAATCAGTGCTAGTTAGCTGATAATTCATGACCTCGTTGGGCATAAATTGTGTCGGTGAACTATAGAATCAGTTCATGGAGCAGTAAGCCACTGGTGAATTTGTCAGTATTTCACGTGCTTAAACCAGACTTCTGAGCGAAACAAAATGCTTGATATAAGAACAAATACATGTCCACTTTAGAACTCTTATGAATAGCACTTCAGAACTTCAAAAGGATATTAATTGGCATAATTGTGGCGTGAAAGAGAATATTTTGCTTGATACATGTTTCAGAACAAACCTCCTGGCTGTCATGGGGACTCCGGGAATCAATGGGAGAACTACGACAAGTAATAATGTTGTCGAAGTGAGCAAAACACTGGGAATTGAGGCTGCAAGGACGACAATTATTGATGAAATAGGGACAGTTATGGGAAACCATGGTATGAGTATAGACATTCGTCACATGATGCTTTTGGCTGATGTCATGACTTATAGGGTCAGTGCTAAAGACACTTGAATCTCTTATTATTATCTTTATTGATAACTTTTTTTCCAATACAGTCACGCTAACTATTTAAATGTCACTTCTACAATTTCTTGATCAGGGGGAGGTTCTCGGGATACAGAGAACCGGGATTCAGAAGATGGATAAAAGTGTCCTGATGCAGGCATCTTTTGAGAGGACTGGAGATCATTTATTTAGTGCTGCAATTAGTGGAAAGATTGATAACATAGAGGGAGTTACAGAATGTGTGATTATGGGCATACCAATGAAGCTCGGAACCGGAATACTCAAAGTTCTCCAGAGGTAAGATTCCATTGCTCTCAGTTTTTAAGGTTCAGGTTGTAAGTTATGCCCCAGACACTACGCGATTGTCTGATAAAGACATGTGACATCGCATCTGGTTTCATGAGCTCTTTTAATTATATGCTTAAGCTTAATACCCTTTTTTTTATTGTCTTCAGAGATTCCGGTACCCTTATACTATTTCAGTTCAATTGTTTTCATTGCCATATGAATCTCCTTAGTAAGACTAACTCTTGCGTTTGATCTTGATCAACAGAACCGATGATCTCCCGAAGTTGAAATATGGAGCTGATCCAATCATCTCTTGAAAAGACAGTAACAAAGTTCTATAGCAGTTCAAAGCTGCTGAATATATAGTTGACAAGCAATGCAAGATCAGTGCGGATGAAACCAATTCTCGGGTTCTAATTCAACCACCCAATTGGCATACTAGAGGTGATAATCCACCAATTTCAAAAGCCCTGTATAGGACTCTACAGCATAATTTAGATTGAAACTCGAATTCTGATTTTTTTTTTCTTCGGCCTAAAAGCGGAAAGATGGTTGTTTGTCCTGAGATTCTTTTCTTCTTTCTGTTCTGAACCCTGATCATTGTTTTAGACAAGATATATATCTTAAAGCCACTATTTTTTTGAATCTTTGTATTTGAAAGTCACAAGTAGTAACAGTTTACCGAAAAGAAAAAGAAGAAAAAGCTTTTAACATTTTGAGGGTCACAATCTTGTGTCATTTTGAGTCAGTCATAAAGTGTTATCTGCAGTTGTGACGCATCTGGCTCAGTCAAGACCTGTCTTATGAAAGCTCTTCTCCACCACACCTCAAACGCTCGTTGAACGTTTGGACAATCATCGCCTTTGCTCAGAAAACGGTCAAACCATTTCATCAGGATCACCTGTTGTTGTCGCAACGACAAGGTCAATATGGTCTGGCTAAGTCCATCCTCCACCAGTTTTCTATCCAGCGATCTCGACGATACGCGTCTCATCCACCCAAAATCATCATACAAAGCCTCTAACCATGTATTCAAAACCGCAAATCTAGTGTCCTGGTTCACCAAGATCCTTCCTTTACCAATACCAACACATATCTGTGCAGTGATCTTGCTTATTTCGTGTCTGTACATTGTTGGGATCTTCGAATGAAGATTCGCTAGCTCCTTTTGATCCGCCCATAGTTTCACAAACTCGTCGCACATTTTCTTCTCGATCAATATATCTACCATCCACAACATATTATCAGCTTCTCTAGCGATTTCCCCCATCAAAGCACCACGGTCTTTCCCCGGATCATTCATCTGTGTAGTCACTTGAGATAAGCAAAGGACAAGAGAAGTGAGACATCGATGACACAAATCGTAGAGTGTGTCTTTAGAGACCTCATGATCAGCATCTTCTCTAAGCAACTTAAAGATCAAAACTTTCATCTCTCGCCGAGCTTTATCATCTTTGGCTTGTAGAACACCAGTGAGAAGGTTCAAGAAGATATCATCGGTTCTAGTATTCGTCGAGGAAGTGGAAGGTTCAGATGAAACTCTCTGAAGAATCAAACTGAGTAAATCATCAGGAAGATGAAGCTCTTCGAGACAAGATTCAACAATTTCTTCTTCATCTTCTGACCAAGGAACAGCTTCCAAATGCTCCAAACATGACATCACTCCTTCGTTAAACATTATAGCTGCAGAAACCTACAGATAAAACATATTCAAATCCATCGCAAAATTACAACCAACAAACCAAGAACAGTCAGATCAAATTCGAATTCGATGATATACCTTGAGTAAAGCCAAGACTTTGATGACACTTTCACCAATCAACTTCTTCTTGAGATCATCACTATACATCAAAACCACAGTCTCTACATAAATTTCCAAATCGTCACACTCACTTATCTCCACCATGTGAGAAACTCCTTTTTCTCTTCTAAAATTCATCTTCTCCATAAAAAATGTGCTCTTCTCTGACAAAACCTTCCTATGAACATCCATGGTGACTCTGTAACCGTCTTTGCCCACCACAGTCAGCTTAACGTCACTGGCCCCAAGGCTTTGGCTATAAACGACGCTGTTCTTAAACTCCGTCAGGATCTGAGCCACGCGCGCGTGAGATTTCCTCCGTGGCTCGCGGTTATGCTCTTCTGACATCATGTCGAAAAGAGTCGGGTTAGAGTGAGTCGACTCGTTTGGCGGCGGCGGAGGAGGAGGAGGAGGGGAGGCGGAGGACAGTTTGGCTGAAGATGTGATTCTTGACGGAGAGAAAGAGAGAGAAGGGTCTGCGATAAACCCTTGTTTGATCATCGTTGATACTTCTCTTGACGCCATTAATGAAGTAAACTCACTCAAACTTTCTCGAGAAAAAAGTCGAGAATTTTATGGTTCCCGGAGAATCCCGCGGGAAAATTAGCAAAGGTTTCTGAGTAAAATCTCAAAAACAAACAAGAAAGGGAGATTATAATTGGGAAAACAAAAAATCTTGGACTAAGAAGAAGTTTAAGAGAAGACAAGAAATCTGGGGAAACTAAAAAAGATTAAACAAAGGTGCAGATTTCCCTACAAGTAAATGAAATTAGGAGAATCAGAATCCAAGAAAATGAGAAGACACTGTTGGATCTGAGAATATTAGAAAAAATTACAATTGCAATGGTGAGAGAAAATGATTTAAAACCTGAAGAAGAAGAAGAACAGCCGGGCCTACCCGAGCTAAACCGGGTTTAGAAAGTTATTCACGTTCGACCGGACAGGGGCCACAAACGAACTTTTTGAGTGTCGAGGGACAAAATTATATAAATTATCTGTTCTTGTAATAAAATTATTATGCGTTTGATCAAAAGCATATATCCATCACTTGGATTTTATTTCTTGGATCTTGTCAATCAGCTAAAACTTTGTCGTTTATACTCAATATATATTCAATGTCGAGCTCAAACTTGTTTTATCACCGACTATGTAGTTTTAATGTTCGAATTGTTTTTTTTTCAAAATAATATTGCAAACAGAGAAAATCAAAAGATATCAGATGAGGATGAAGTAAAGGAATTACTCTGGTTGTCTTTGCGGTCGATGGTAGGTTTAACAACTGAGAGATCCATGAGGATGAGAGGTCAGATTGCAGGACAAGAAGTCATTGTTTTAATTTTATGGGTAGGCAATAGTGGCCCAAAGCATTAACTTTCCATTGTAAAGCAATGTGGGATGAGGAAGACTATTAAGATTCTCAATCAAAACAATATAATTTATTTCTCCAATTGAAAACTCTGGTTACCTCTATTACATGGCAAATGTAAAGCTACATGTTGTAATCATGAATATGAAACAACGATACACATAGCACGTGCTTCATTTTACTATAATGAAGGAAACTCATATACCTTCATTAACTTTGTATTCCATTTGTTCATAGATATATAGTCTACTATTTTCTGTCACTTATATTTAAGGTATACATATTTAATGCAGTTTTTCATTTCCGGGAGCACGTATGGGAAAGATTAACCCGATATAGTCTACAAAGGTCTGATGCTTGATTTACAATTGGGAATTTTAATGAAATCTCAGGATATCATGAAAAAAATGTGGTAAAACAAGACACCTAAAATCTTTTGCTTAGTTTAATACTATGCTTCAAAATTGGGGTTTCATTGAATTTCCATGCATAGGAAATACATGGTAATGGAGGGGGGTGAGACATAATGAAATAATCAAGTGTAAATTAGATAAAGCATTTGGAAATGAAGATTGGTATAATTTTTTCCCAACTTCAAAAACGGAATATCTTAAGATGATCGGTTCAGACCACTATACCAATTTTGTTGGAAATGAAAGTGACTGACAATTACTGCAAACCAAGTTTCAGTTTTGACAAGAGGTGGATAGGTAAATCAGGCTTTGACCAAGCAATTAAAACAGGTTGGAATAGATATGCAAGACTCCAACGATGCCGTATTTCTAATAAAATAGCGAATTGTAGGAGAGAAATTTCGAGATGGAGAAAGAAGAGGATATTTCCATCAAAAGAAAAATAGAATCTTAAAAATATAAGTTAGAAGATCTGAAAAATTTGGATATTTTTCCTACATTTAGAGATACAAAAAGTAACATCAGATCTTTGTGAAGCATACAAGGAGGAAGAAACATACTGAAAACAAAAGAGTAAAATTAAATTGATGCAAGAAAGGGACATAAATACAAATTATTTCTATGCCCAAACAAAACAAAGAAGGGAAAAAATAGAATCATTGGGCTAAGGAATGCACAAAATATATAGCTAGATCA
This sequence comes from Lepidium aucheri, assembly GCA_900406435.1. NCBI lineage: Eukaryota > Viridiplantae > Streptophyta > Magnoliopsida > Brassicales > Brassicaceae > Lepidium > Lepidium aucheri. The sequence goes on along the minus strand of OVBA01001435.1, from coordinate 20,596 downwards.
AACATCAAATATTGAAAGAGAAGCAGTAAATTACTTCCAGGAATTATTCACATCTAATGGTACAACAGATTTCGATTCGTCTTTGGAGGGTATAGAATCAACTGATGAGTGGAACAACACTCTTTTAAGCAAAGCAACTGTCGAGGAAGTAAGAAAAGCCGTCTTTATTATAGACTCAGGAAAAGCACCAAGACGAGATAGAATGACAGCGCTCTTCTTTCAACAATCTTGGGAAGTTATTAAAGACAATTTATTAAAGATTGTAAATGACTTCATTGCAAATGGATATTTTGATAAAGAGTTGAACCAAACAAACATATGTTTGATTCTAAAGACATCAAGACCGACCAAGATGACAAAATTTCGTCCTATTAGCCTTTGCAATATGGTGTACAAGGTGATATCTAAAGTGGTATGTCTACGACTTAAAAAACTATTATCTCTTTCTGATACACAATCGGCATTTATATCATGAAGATTAATATCAGATAATATTTTAATAGCTCAAGAAATGTTTTATGCGTTACGTACAAATAGGAAAATAAAAGGGATTTACATGGCTATCAAGACATATATGAGTAAATCGTATGATCGTATCGAATGGGGTTTTCTTTCGAAGTTATTATTGAAATAAGGGTTTCATGAACAATGGGTTAAGGGAGTATTACATTGTGTATCCTTTGTCCGCTACTCAATTCTTATCAATGGAAGCCCATCTTCGATTTTTTCTCCATCTAGAGGATTACGCCAAGGCGATCCTTTATCACCATACTTATTTATATTGTGTACAGAAGCGCTGATCACTAAGATAAAAAAATGGAATCATATAAAAGTTTAACAGGAATATCAATCGCTTGACAATGTTTAGCGGTATCACACCTTCTTTTCGCAGATGATAGTCTCTTTTTTTGCAAGGCATCTTTAGAGGAAGCAACTAATATCCTCGAAATCCTCAAAGAATATGAGTTTGTATCAGGGCAGCAAATAAGCTTTGCAAAGTCGTCAATACAATTTGGGAAGAATGTAGATATAATACAACGTCATGAGATTCAAGAAAAGTTAGGAATCATATTACTAGTGGGATGGGGACGTATTTGGGTCTACCAGAAGGGATTGAAGGAGCCAAATCAAAAGTTTTTGCTTTTGTTAAAGAGAAAATAGATGCAAGAGTAAATTCTTGGTCTGCTAAATTTTTGTCAAAAGGAGGAAAAGAAGTACTTATTAAATCAGTCTTAACGGCGATACCATCCTATGCAATATCATGTTATAGGCTTCCAAAGTCGGTCACATCCAAAATCTCAGCAACCATTGCCAACTTTTGGTGGCATAATGCTGGGACGGGAAATGATTATTACTGGGCCAAATGAGAAACACTATGTAAAATTAAATCGGAAGGAGGTTTGAGATTTCAAGCCATCGCTGATTTTAATTTGGCATTATTAGAAAAACAGCTATGGCGAATCTTAGTTTTTCCAGACTCTTTGGTAGCATGGATATTTGAGCCAAGATATTTCAAGGATTCTAGTCTGTTACAACCAAGGAAAGTGTATTCACCTTTGTATGGGTGATAAAATATTATTTCTGCTAGAACACTTTTAATGAAAAGACTGATCAAACAAGTAGGTAATGGGGATTCTATAAGGGTATGGACAGATCCCTGGATACCAGATAGTAATCCTTGACCAGCCTATCAAACTGGGGTGAATATTTACCCTGATTTAAGAGTCTCAGATTTTATTAACCAGCGGTCACGTCTTTGGAAAGAACCGTTAATAAGACAATTTTTTACCCCACAAGATGCGAGTATTATTTTAGGAATACTAATACCAAAATTTCCAAGTACTGATAGGATAGGATGACACTATAAAAAATTAGGTAACTACACGGTTTGGTCTGGATATTGGGTGGAGGGACACCTGGGTTTATCCTCATCAGTGGTCTATGGTCCTAAAATATAGGATATTCAGAATCAAATTTGGAAAATAAAGGCTCCACAAAAAATCAAGCATTTTATGTGGCAAGCTGTCATGGAAAAGCTCGCAGTTAAATCTAAGTTGACAAGAAAGGGAATAGCATGTGATGAAATGTGTGACAGTTGTGGGGCAGAGCAAGAAACGATTAATCACGTACTTTTCGAATGCCCGATAACGGTCTAATCTTGGGCACTATCAACAATACCGGCAGGACTCAACTTCCGTGGATAGTCTATCTTCTCGAATATGGATCGTCTACTATGGAAACTTCCTAACCAAGCAGAACTACCAAATTACCCTTGTATATTTTGCTTTCTCTGGAAGGCGAGAAAAGAATGAGCTTTCTTAAATATAATTAAAAATTAACAGGATCTTACCTTAGAAGCCTAAGCGAAAGCTCATGCTTGACAACATGCTCAAAGGATTAATACTAGATTGGAGAGAGATACCTTCAAATGAAAAACTCGAATCTATATCAAGGCCTATTACTGTTAATCCGGTGTTTACATGATATAGGTGCATGGTGGATGCTTTTTGGAAAGAATCTGACCTCGTTTCGGGGATAGGATGGTATGGCTTCCCTTTTGAGTGTGGTGGTGTGAACATGGGCGCGCAATGTATAAGACAAAGCCTCTCCCCTCTTCATTCGGGGTTTGAAGCCTTACTCTGGGCTATGTTTTATCTGTTAGCGCTTCACGAAGTTGTGTTCTTGGTGAATTGCTCAGAACTTGGTAAGATGGTGAAAGACCCTGCGGCATGGCCAACTTTTAACCCTTATCTGGAGGATTTAGTGAGGCTTAGAAGTTCGTTCCCACACTGCTCCAAAGCTTTGGTTCCACTTGCTCTCAATCATAAGCCAGATTTCTTGGCTCGATATGTCTGAGGATTAGATAGGGATACGGTATTTGTGAATGATGTACCTATACATTGGGCTCGATTTACAAATGAATGAAGTTAAGTTGAAAAAAAAAAAATTCCAACCGTCTAATGCTTGTGGTTGTTTGGGATCATATTTTCACGAACGAATATGTGTGGTCAAATTGGATTCTGGTTCCATTCACTGTTATTATCCAATCTATAAATTCAAAACTGTCCTAAACATCTAACCATTCAAAGCTATTGCGAATAAACATCTAACCATTTAACTAAAATCATTTCTCTGATTTTATTTCGGTTTTGCTTTTAAATTTCTTTTATCACAATAGAATATTTCTGTTGAACAGAATTTTGGTTCGATTCATAACTCATATTCTTCAAAAATTTAAAACTCTATTATCTGGAGTTATGCGAGTTTCTAAATATGAACACTTACGGAACTGCATACATAAGATATCTACTCATTTTATCAAATGCAATTTAAGTTCTGGTTTTATTACGGTTTACATTTAAAACTAAAATTATACCTGTTATATCGCGGGATTGATTATTTTAATACTTTTTTAAAATTATATTTATTTAGGTTATTAAATCCGTGTTTATATTTTCGAATACTATTTTCGAGATGTTGTTTTACAAACCCAAACCGAAATTAATCTAAATTATAGGGACCGAACCTGATGAAATACCCAAATGAGTTCTAAATCTATGTACCTGAAATCCAATCCAAAATAATTTTGAATTAGAAGAACCAACCTGACAAAATACCCAAACAAGTCTTAAATCTATATACCTGAAAAACCTAACCCGAACCTGAACCCAATCAGAAACCAAAATTTAGCTTTTAAAGTTTTTTTTTTAATTTTTATTCTTTTTGAATTTTATATAAAAATACCCGAATCCGAACATGAACTCGATTTATACCATCAAACTATGTCTAGAAAATAAAAATACTTGAATAATCTTAAATCAAAAGAACCAAAGTACCGAATTAGAGAAACCAATCCGACAAAATACCAGAAATGGATCATAAATCTATGTAACCGAAAATTGAATCCAAACCCAAATTAGAACCAAATCAAAAGCCGAATTTGTATCCGATATATTTTTATTAATTTTAGTAATTTTAGTAATTTTTGATTTTTTTATGTCAAATCTTTAATAGTTTTGAATTCTTATATAAAAATTTATAATGAAGAAATCTAAACCTATTTTTAAGGGTTGTTATGAACCATATGTTTGATTTTATTTTAAATTTTATAACAAGACCGCTTTAATATATAAGATTTTCAGGACAATTAAAATTAAATTTGAACTAGAAAATTGCAAACCGAATCGTTAAATGACAATAAAAAATTGAACCAGAAAGCTATGGGGCCATGTTATGGGCCTAATCATTATTTGGGCTTTATAGGAAAGAAAAAATCTCTGTGCATGCCACATTCCACACTGAAGATGTCTCATCACTGTAAATACCTCTGCTTCTTCCTCCATTCCTATAATCTTTATAGAATATGAAACCTCCGGCCAAATCTCCGGCCAAATCTCCGGCCAAAATCTGAACAGAGAAAGAACAATCTTCTCCTGTAAACAGAGCCAGATCTCCTAATTCTCTTACTTCTTTCCATCTCTTCTCTTCTCTATTCAGCTTATAAACTCTAAACTCCACTGCAGATTTCAAAAACTCCAATTTGCGCCAAACATGTTTCAAATATTTGTCCACAAGCAATACTTCTCCGCGAGAATATTCCACAAGATACTTTTTGTGACCTCTTCCTCTGACCAAACCTTCAACTAATCTGAAACCTTAAAATCCACATCGTAAACTACAATTTTGCCCTTATCATCTACAACGATACAACGACTCTCTTCATACAAAATTATGTCTTCGTAAATAAAATTCCATGAATTATCCAAAATTCTCTATCTTTCATCGTTTCCCCTTTCTAGAAAGCCTAATTTCTCGCCACTGTGAATCGCCATCAACGCCGATTGTTTATCTGAAGACATAATCACAACTTTGTCAGAATTCAAAGACCAGAAACAAGGCATCTCACCACCATCATTTTTTGTTGTGAATTCCATACAATAAGCTCTACGAACCAAACTTACATGAAATTCCTGCAAATCAATTTTTTCCGGGAAAATTTTAGAAGCTTAACCAAACAACATGAAACAGATTCTATCGTTTGAGAAGAGATCCAAAACTCGCATTTTCCCTGGAAATGTCTATTGAAGCTTAACCAACCATCTAGTCGGATTCGAGGCAGCTTCAAGTTTGTAAACACAGCTCTGTTTTAGAGTGAAGCACAAACCAGAGGATGAAGAAGAAGAAGAAGAAGACCAGAAAGGAAGTTGCTTTGGAAACTTAGACAAATGATTGTTTTTACTAATATTGAGGAGAGGAAGAGAGAGACACCACTCAAGAATGTCTGTAGGAAGATCAAGCCATTGAGAAGGAAGGAAGGAAGAAGAATCCATGGAAGAGGGCAAAAGAATGATTTCAAATTGTTCATTTTTTCTTGAATTTAGGAATTTGGATCAATTAGATAACTGTATAATGTCAATATAATGTCCTTATGCTTCGTCTTCCATGTTGACATCATTTCTCATTTTATATTTATTATAATCAAAAATGTTTATTTCGTTGTTACCTTGTGGTTTAATATATCTCATGATGTCAATTATAACATATATTATCTATTAATAGTAAGCCCGTTTGACAAAAATATGTATATGTTATAATATTGAAGAATTAATAACTTTAAACGGTATTGAAACGGGGTTACTTTAAACGGTATAAAAACGGTATAGAAACCTGATTTGATTGGCAGGACTCTTTGGAATTTTAGAATGAATTGTAACTTGAGGAAGACAATACTTGTATTATCGTTATACTTCTCGTTGTAAGTTGTAAATTATAAAAAAAATCGATTACACATATATATATATATATATATATAAGTAAAAGGTTACTTCTACTGTGCATGCATAGTGATGTGTGAGCTCCACATAAATTATATAAAACTTTGGAAGAAGATAAACGTGTGCTTGCTTTTTTTATTGACTTTTGCAACACTCCCCCTTGGAGGCCACTGTCACAAATGTTTCTTGTGGTTTGTCTTCTGTTGCCTCGTTAAAAACCTTTATAGGAAAACACATTGGAAAAAACTATAGTAAGGTAAAAAGAGTACAACTATACAATCTCCCCCTTGAATGATCACAAGAGTATCTTTATAGGTCTTGAAGACTGCATATTCCAATGTTATAAACATGTTGTCTGAATGTACTGGTGGGTAGTGACTTTGTGAAGAGGTCAACAACATTGTCACACGAACGAATATATTTTACTTTAGTCTCTTTGTTCTTCTCAAGTTCTTGAGTGTAGGAAAAGAACTTTGGAGGGATATGTTTCGTCCTGTTGCTTTTGATATACCCTTCTTTGTCTGGATAACACATGCATCATTATCTTCATATAGAATAGTTGGTTCTATTTTTTAGTTGATTCCACTTCTTGATCGGATGTGTTTATTGATAGATCTAAGCCATACTCATTCTCTACTGCCTCATGCAGCGCGTTGAGTTCAGCATGGTTCGTAGAAGTAGCCACAAGTGTTTGTTTCTGGGAACGCCAAGATATAGCGGTGCCACCAATCTTAAAGACGTATCTTGCATGTGATCTAGCCTTGTGTGGATCTAACAAATATCCTGCATCTACAATACCAATTATTTGACCATTTTTATTTTTAGAATAAAATAATCCTAAATCAGTAGTTCCTTGAAGATAGCAGAAGACATGTTTGATTCCATTCCAATGTCTTCGTGTAGGGGATAAACTGAACCTGACAAAAAGGTAAATTGCAAATGATATATCAAGTCTAGTACAATTTGATAGATACATAAGAGCTCCAATTGCACTCAGATACGTTACTTCAGGACCGAGGATCTCTTCATTTTCCTCAGTTGGTCGAAAAGGATAATTTTCAATAGTAAGAGATCTGACGACCATCATAGTGCTAAGAGGAGTTTCCTTATCCATGATAAACATTTTAACACTTTCTTAGTGTATGTGGATTGATGAACAAATATGCCTTTTTAGGAATGCTCTATTTGTAGGCCAAAACAATATTTTTTTTATCCGAGATCTTTTATCTAGAATTCTCCCTTTAGATAGTTTGTTGCTTTCTTTACTTCATCTTGTATTCTAATCATATTTAGATCATCAACATATACCACGATTATCACAAATCCGGTTGTTGTTTTCTTAATGAAAACACATGGACATATAGGATTATTCACATATCCTTCTTTTGCCAAATGTTCACTGAGACGATTATACCACATTCGTCCAGATTGTTTCAATCCATATAATGATCATTGTATTTTTATTGAACACGACTTTTCTGGTTTTGATGCTAACACTTTTTTGGCATCTTGAATCCATCAAGTATTCTCATATAGATCTTTGTATCTAATGACCCATATAAATAAGGTGTTACGACATCCATCAGTTGCATCTCAAGATTTTCATCAACAGCTAAACACATCAAAAATCTGAAGGTAATAGCATCCATAACGGAGGAATATGTTTCCTCATAATCAATCCGGGTCTTTGAAAATATCCATGAGCTACAAGACAAGCTTTGTATCTCACAATTTCATTTTTCTTATTCCATTTTCTAACGAAAACCCATTTGTATCTGACCGGCCTCACCTCTTTAAGTATGACTCCAATAGGTCCAAACACATTTTGTTTGTTGAGTTAATCAAGTTCAACTTGCATTTCATCTTTCCATTTAAGCCAATCATGTCTCTTTTGACATTCATATACAGATTTTGGCTCTAAATCATTGTTTTCTTCATTGATATCTTTTGCCACAAGATATAAGAAAACATCATCAACTACCTCATTTACATTCCATATTTTTCCATTATGGATTTAGTTGATAGAAATCTTATGATTTATATTTGATTCTTTATGCTCAATGTTATCATTAGATTCTTGATTCTTTTCTTCCAAAATGCTTTATGCTATTTTGGGTATATTTTGCTTTTCAGCTTCTTTTTGTTTTCTAGGATTATTATTCTTAGAACCCACCGGTCTACCACACTTCAAGCGGGTCATAGACTCATGTGTCTCATATGCTATTCCACGTTCTTGTGGTATTTTAATTTGAGCAGGAATTTTCAGCAGGTATATGTGATTTTATTATCGTTTTAGTATCTGCAAATGCATTAGGAAGCTGATTTGCTATGCTTTGCAAATGAAAAATTCATCAAACTTCTAGTTCGGAATGTTTTGTAGGAGGATCAAGATGTATCAGTGATGATACAAATCATTTGATATCTTTTCCTACTTGCTTGTTTTCTCCCCCTAGAACTGGGAATACTTTTTCATTAAAATGACAATGGGCAAAATGTGCCGTAAATATGTCACCAGTTTGTGGTTCTAAGTACCATATAATTGAAGGAGAATCACAACCAACATATATTCCTAACCTCCTTTGTGGTCCCATCTTTGTTCGTTGTAGAGGTGCAATTGGCACATAAACCGCACAACCAAAGTTTCTTAAATGTGAGACATTTGGTTCACAACCAAATGCTAACTGTAGTGGAGAATATTTGTGATGTGAACTTGGTCTTATCTGAATGAGTGCTTCTACATGCAAAAAAGCATGTCCCAATATAGATGTTGGAAGTTTTGATCTTATTATTAATGGTCTTGCAATCCATTGTAGAAGTTTTAATCAATGATTCAGCCAAACTATTTTGTGTGTGAACATGTGCTACAGAGTGTTCCACATCAATTCCCACTACCATATATTACTCATTAAATGCTTGGGATGTGAACTCACTAGCATTGTCTAGTCTAACTCTTTTAATTGGATAATAAGAGAATTGAGTTCTTAGTTTGATTATTTGAGTTAGAAATCTCGCAAACACCATATTTCGAGATAATAATAGACAAACATGTGACCATTTTCTTGACGCATCGATCAATACCATAAAATAGTGGAATGTTCCACATGGTGGATGCATAGGTCCACATATATCACCTTGAATGCATTCAAGAAATTTTGGTGATTCAATATCAATTTTGTTTGGTGATGGTCTCGTGATCAATTTTTCAAGAGAACATGCAACACATGTCATTTTATTTCCCAGATATATCTTATCTGATTTCAATGAATGACCATGTGAGCTCTCTATTATTTTTCGCATTATTGTAGTGTCCGGATGACCGAGGCGATTATGCCACAATATGAAATCTTCAAGATTTCTTTTGATCATGAGGTTAGATCCAAATGCATCTATATAAGTATGATGCAAACCAAAAAAAAGTTCTTGGATCTTTTCCAGTATAAGTATTTTCCTAGAATTATGAGAAGTTATATACATATACTTCTTTCCATTCTTCATTGATGACTGAGTATTATATCCTTGAAGATATATATATATATATATTTAAAACTCAGTAAATTCCTCTTGAAATTCAAAGCATATAATGTATTATTAATAGAACATTTTTTTCCATTCGGCCACACAAAGTTAGCCTTTCCGCTGCCTTTAATGTGGTATATGGGAGCTGCTACTGTATTGACAATAATTTTTTTTCAGTTTTAGATCAATGAAAAATCTACTGTCTTTCAGAATAGTGTCTGTTGTTCCACTATCTAGTATACAAACTTCTTTCATATATTTCTCTGATTTTGTTTGGTTTGTGCATTAATCCATTTCTGATTTGATCAAAACAATATTAGTAAATAATATAATTAAAAATTATTTAATTCTAATCATACAAGCGATTACAAAAAGAAACAAAACAATTAAAAAGAGACCAATTTTTACACAAAATTCATACGGATCAAATTTTCCAACAAATAAAAATAAATCATAGTAACGATTAAACCGAATATGAAAACTAAAAATAATCGAAACATTTCTTACAAATCAAAAACTGAAATGATTTCTCAGCGAGAATTTTGAGAGATGATAGAAAATTTGTTGAGTGACGAATGAGTAAAAATGGGTGTATTTATAGATTTAAAAATATTTTCTTAACCGTTAGAAATACTATGCATAGCCGTTGAAATCACTGTTCATAACTGTTAAAATCACTACTCATAGCCGTTGAAAATTACTATTCATAGTCATTATAATAACTATTAAAATCACTGTTCATAAATGTTAAAAACACTTAAACTTTATTGAAAAATATTTTTAAACGAATGATTTTATAACAACCAAGATATATAGGGATTTAATATTTTTATAAGGTACGAGGCGTTGTTATCCAAAAGCAGGATGATACAGACACAAAAGTCTTTCTCATTTAGTATCTTAGGTATGGTGTCCAAACCTGTGTTGGTTTTCTAGCCGATATACTAAATATACTCAAACTTTTAAACGCTAATATTATGGTGATGGATTCATCTGCTTTTTAATAGTAGATAAACATTATGATGATAGAGTCATCCACTTAATAATAGTAAATTAATTATGTGCATGAGACAGCCACATAGAAGATTTGGTGAGGGTTCAGCCGATCACTATAATATTAATAGATAAATAACTATGGTGCCGGAAACAAAACACATAGATTTGGTGACGGCTCGGTCGATCAATATAATATTACTAATATATAAAATAAATATAATGGCAGTAATCCGACCACTATATTCATATACAAATTAAATTTTAATATATATATATATATATATATATGGGGACCAAGTTTCCCATTATAAGAGTATGTAAATTTAAATTTTATACCGATCGGAAAGCGATCGTGTTGATAATGTGTTATAATATTAAAGAATTAATAACTTTAAACAGTATAGAAACCTGATTTGATCGGCGGGACTCTTCAAAATCTTAGAATGAATAGTAACTTGAGGAAGATAATATTTGTATTGTTGTTATACCTCTCGCTGTAAGTTGTAAATTACAAAATGAATCGATCGTATATATATAAGTAAAAGGTTACTTCTACTGTGTGCACATAGTAACGTGTGAGTTCCACATAAATTATATAAAACTTTGGAAGAAGAAAAATGTGTGCTTGCTTCTTTTATTGACTTTTGCAACAATATATATATTTGTAGTAAATCGTGTTTTTTGGCATGGATATATATATATATATATAGTAATGAAATGTTAAAAAAAACACTAATTTGTATTTGTAAATGCTATATCTTTATTAGACAGTTTGGATCGTGATTTTGAAATTTTTTTTTTCTTGTTGAAAGTTTCAATAAAAGGGGCATGTAAGCAAATAGAGAATTTTGGTTCAATATCTTTGTTAAAATATCCAATTTGCTGCTTCTCCACCCTATTTACCCTACCCAATTTTTGGTGAAAGTATGAAATATGATGTGAATAGTCCAAAACCTCCCTATTGTTTTTGTCCCTTTTTGTCAGTGTTTGACGAGACCTTTCTCTTTCTTTTGCAGCCGATATTCATCCCAAAACTCTGATTGTCTTTCTTCACCCACCACTGCTTAGCCTCTCCAACGTCTCCATCCTCTGATTTACGATCTACCATCATCATGAACCATTTCTCTCCATTCTAATGATTTACGATCTACCATCATCCCAAATCTCATATCCGCTTCTCTCTCTTCACATATCGATCAAAGCTGTTATTTGTCTGTAATAAATTCTTGCTTTATGATGAAGAGGAACCAGTGGAGGCGATGAAGAAGCTTATGCAAGTTGGTGATTAAAATTCGAAGCTCAAATTTGTCAATTATCTTGGCTCTCCAACTCCCAAAGCCTTCTTATAAATACCCAAGGTGGTGAAGCAATTCACTTCATCATAGAACAAGAAAGAAGAAACAAAGAATAAAAATCAGAGAAAAACGTGAAAGGAGGAAGAAGAAGAATGGTGGATTTGAGAGGTATGTTCACACTTGAGATATTAAATTTATTATCGGGTACGTTCTTCTATATTATCTAATTCATAATTTATCGTTTATATGTTATGTTACCCAATAGGAGTTATCCTTGTAACATATGTCGTAGCAGACACTAAATGAGTTGCCTAATAATAAATCATATAACTTATAGAATATATACAAGTTAGCAAATAGTAAATGTATTAACATGTATTATATTTTAATGTATAAAATAAATAATGGTAGCCGAGTAGTCTGTATTGGTGGTGATGATGATGGCCAATGTAAGAACTGTAACCAATGCAACAAGTATAATAGGTAAGAAATATATCAACAGATACTAAATATTTATCACTGGAAGAAATATTTTAATGGTTGTTACATGTAATGTTAGCATGTAATAAATAAATATTTTAATGGTTGTTACATGTAATGTTAGCAATGTAATAAACATATTATCAATGTAAGAAATGTAACCAATGTAACAAATGTAACATGTAATAAATATGTTAGCAGATACTAAATATGTTAACCGATACTAAATATGTTATCACTGTATGAAATATATTAATGATTGTTACATCTAATGTTAGCGTATAATAAATATGATACCCGATACATTATATCGGGTAACAACCAAAAGGACAACACATTAAATGTTCTATTAAATGATGTCGGCCAGGATTATAAAAGTTAAATAATCAAAAATAAATTATTCATTTTACATGTAGGTTCCATGTTACTTTATGGTATTCACTTAATAAAATTTATGGAGAGGATAGTTAAGGGGTTTTGATTATTAAAAGGGATATTGAGCTTATTCACCCATAAAAATATATAGACGAGACTGGAATTTTAGGCGCGTGTAATTCTTAGGCATGTGCTAAACAATGTATTTTGTGATCTGTAACTGCCTTCTTTATTGTCGTGTTTTTTTTCTTTTCTGGCTATTTTTTCGTCATTTTGCTCCGTTTTCTCCATGGAGGTCATTACCCTTCTTCTCTCCAGCGATTGTGTCTCTCTCCATTCGGTTTCAAGCACTTCTCCTCTAGATTGTCTTGTTTCTCTTTCTCCGAAACAGTCTTGGATTTCTGCAGCTTGATTGAATCAATCGATGAAAGTTTCACCGTGAAACATTATTCTCTTGATCTCCAATTCTCAAATGATTTGGTCTCAGCTCTAGTACCTGAAGAAGTGCTTGCAGATGGCTCTCCTTTTTGGCAGAATTTCGTTCTTTGTCATTTTATCAGTAATTCTCCACATATTGGCTCTGTTCATGTTGTTGTGAATAGGATCTGGCAAACTCCTAAGAAGAATCTTTGTATTGATGCCAATCTCATCAGTTCTAATGTGGTTCTATTCCGTATTTATGATTCTACTGTGAGGTCTCATGTGTTTAATCGTAAATTCTGGTATATTGGTGATATTGCTTAGTTGTTTGTAATGGAATCCAGACTCTGCTAATAAGGACCTTAATTTTGTTTCATTGCCTATGTGGTTTGATTTCTCTAATATTTCTGGAAAATTATTTTCCGACAAGGGCTTGAGTTATCTTGCTAGTCATATTGGTACTCCAATCAAGCTCCATCCTACTACTAAAAGATGTATCCGTCTAAATGTTGCTTGAGTTTTGGTTGGGGTTAATCTTCATAACTCTCTTCCCAAAAAGATTTCTCTACCTAAAGGATCTTTCCATGCAGTTCAAATTCGAATTTCTTATCCATGGCTCCCTCCTTGTTGCTCTGATTGTAAGAAATGGGGTCATTTATCTCAGAATTGTAACCGTCTATTGTTGCAGCTCCTTATTCTTCTCAGCAGTTATCTTGCCAGGCTCCTTCAGTTCCAATCTCTATATCTGATCCTATTTCAATCAATTCAATTGTTGCTTTAAGTGTTGAACATGCTCTTATGCCTTGTACTGATTCTCTCCTTATGGGGATTATTGAGAATTTGTCTTTGCCTACTACTAAGAAACTATCTTTGCTTATAGCTAAAAGTTCGACTTTGATCGCTTCTAAATCTTGAGAAATTGATGGGAATACTACTAAATCTCCTTGTTTGGTCATTGATTCTACTATTCATAATTCTTTTTGCATTCCTACTTCTCCAATCCAAGCCTATAGAACTCCTAATTTTCCCAGTGTGAATTTTCTATTTCTAGTGGACTTTCCGGCTCTGTCTTAGAACTCCCTTGGTACAGGCAAGTGGAAAACTGTTTCTCATAGTTAAAGATCAAACTCTTCCTCTCCGATTAATAGTTTACCTCCTGCTATTGAGAATTTGGTTATTGTTTCTAAGCCTGCTTCTCATTCACGGTTTCAAGTCTTGCAATCACTTGAAGAAGGGGGAATACTGGAATCAGATTTACCGAAAGCTAAAGATTCTCAGAGATCAAAGCTTCGTACCAAGTCTCTTCATAAAGCTACTGCAAAGTCTAAAGATTATATCTCTTCTGTATCAAAGAAGGCTTCCTCTAGGAAGCTATGACATCTTTTTTTGCCTGGAACTTGCGTGGTCTTAGTAATCCACGTAAGCAAGCTGCTGTCGAAAAATGGAATAATGAATATAAACCGAGCTTTGGAATTCTTATTGTGACTAGGTTCAGCAAGATCGTTTCAATTCTATTCTTCAAGCATGTCTTCGTGGTTAGAAGGTCATTGAAAACTAGAATTACCATCGCCTTAGCCGTATTTGGTTTTGCTATAACGATGATTTTCTCATTACTCCTCTTATGCTTAATGCCAACATATTTCCTCTGGAGTTCAAATTGTTACTTCAAGAGTTTCTTTATTTGTTCAAGTATATCTAGTTCCAACTTTGAAGTTGATAGAAGGCATCTTTGGGATGATGCTCTTTGTAATACGCAGGATCTTGTTCTTAGGACCTTCCTCGCAATCCTTTCAAGCTGCTGCTAATGCTTGTTCTCTTTGGTATTATTGGGATCATACTAAAAAACATTTTTTCACGCAAAAATCGAGAGTTATATGGTTGAAGTCTGGTGATCAGAATTCTTCATTTTATCACAAAGTTTCTCAATCTCGAGCTTCTAGGAACTCCATTAAGAAGTTGAGAAAAGATTTCTGGTGATTACACGTCTTATTTGGGTGAAATTAAGAATGAGGCTATTTCTTACTTCACAAACTTTCTGCAGTCAAATAATTCTGTTGTGAGTAAATTTCAGCTTATTTCTTCTTTAGTGGATAACCACTGTTCGAATGCTATGGCCACTTCTCTAGTTAGGCATGTTTCTAACTCTGAGATTAGGAGTGTGGTTTTCTCTATGCCTTTAAACAAAGACCCTGGACCTGATGGTTTCACTGCAGAATTTTTTCGAGCTGCTTGGAACATTGTGGGTAACGAATTCATTATAGTTATTCAATAATTCTTTTTGTATAGCTTCCTTCCTTCTGGGGTTAAGGCTACTTCTCTCACTCTTGTTCCTAAACACATGAGAGATTTTATTCTTATTGTCTGCTGTAACTTCCTATATAAAGTGATTTCTAAGATTTTGGCAAATAGACTTAAGATTATTCTCCCTCCTGCGTTTGAGCTCAACCAAAGTGCTTTTGTGAAAGGGAGATTACTTCTAGAGAATGTTTTATTGGCTACTGATCTTGTCAAAGACTATCACAAACCTTCTATTTCCTCCCGATGCACCATCAAATTTGATATCACCAAGGCTTTTGATACTGTTGAATAGACTTTTATTGTCAATGTTCTCAAGGAAATGCATCTCCCTTAGCTTTTCATCTCCTGGATTTATGTTTGCATCTCAACTACTTCTTTTTCAAGAACCATTAATGGTGAATTTGAAAGATTATTTTCAAGCTCTAGAGGGCTCTGACAAGGGTGTTCTCTTTCACCCTGTCTTTATATAATTATGAGTAATGTTCTATCAAAGATGCTTAACAAAGCTGTTAAACACTCTCTTATTGGTTGTCGTCCTATGTGTTGTGACCTGTACCTTACACACTTGAGTTTTGCAAATAATATCTTTGTTTTTACTGATGGTTCTTCCACTTCTTTAGTAGGTATTCTTGGAGTTTTAAGTGATTTTGCTTCTCTATTAGGGTTTCATATAAATCTGGCAAAATCCTCTGTATTCTTTGGCTGTTTATCTCAACCTGCTATAAATGCTGCTGCTTCTCAAGCTGGTATTTCAATTGACACACTCCCAATCAAGTATTTTGGTCTTCCCTTGTCTACTAAATCCATGTATATTCTGGATTATGAACCTCTGATTGCAAAAATCAAGTCTTGTTTGCTGTCTTGGACTATGAAATACCTTTCATATGTAGGGAGACTTCAGGTAATCAAATCTGTTGTTACTAGCATCTCCAATTTTTGGTGCTCCACATTTCGACTATTTAATCTCTGCCTTAAAGAAGTAAAACGTTTATGTAATGCCTTTCTCTGGTCAGATTCCCCTAATATTTCTTCCAAAGCAAAGGTGTCTTGGGATGATATTTGCTTCCCTAAGAAGGAAGGAGGTCTCGGTTTAAGAAGGTAAAGTGATACTTCTCAAGTTTTTGATCTCCATCTTATTAGGAGGCTTATCTCTTGTTCGAAATCTCTTGGGTTTTTTAGACTCGTCATTACCCTCTCCGCTAGTCCTTTTTTGGGATGCTAAACCATGTTCTAGAGGATCTCGAATCTGGCACAAATTCTTGAAGTTAAAAGACCAAGCTTACGACTTTATTAAGGTGCAAATAAAGTCTGGTAACAAAGCATTCTTTTGGTTTGATAATTGGTCCTCTTTGGGCAGTATTTTGTCAAGTTCTGGTGAAGTCGGTACTCGCTGTCTTGGTATTACTCGAACAACTCTTGTAGCTGATGTTGTGTCTGGTTCTTCCTGGCGTTTTCACCACCTTCTTGGTCCTCTAGTTGCTCAGCTCAATACTATTCCTCTTCCCTCTTCAGACTCACGTGATGATATATTTATTTGGCGTTGTGACTCTAATATCTTTAAGCCTTTTTTCTGAGAAAAGATGACTTGGAATCAAATTTGACAGACAGATTGTTCCTTGGCATAGTCTGTTTGGTTTCCTCAAGGTGTCCCTCGTTTGTATTTATTTGTTGGCTTGTTGTTCAAAACAGACTCTCAACAGGTGCTAGAATGTTCTCTTGGGGTGGATATCAACCTTGTGTTTATTGTGGTGAACCTTTCGAATCTCGAGATCACCTTTTTTTGCATGTATTTTCTCCTTCTCAGTTTGGTTTGACTTATGCAGTTCTCTCCTTGGCTCTGCTATAAGCCTAGATTGGTTAGACACTCTTAGCTCTATAATGAGCCAAAACCGTAGTTTCCTTGATAGAATTCTGATCCGAATGGTCTTCCAAGCTAATGTGTACTACATTTGGAAGGATTGAAATCTAAGGCTTCATGGTAACAATGGGTTGGATGTTGCCTCTTTGAAGAAGATCATTGACAAAGTTTTGAGGAATAGGATTTCATCTTTGCATTATGCAGGACAACACAAGTTTGAGGGCTTGAGACGTCGTTGGTTTGAAGTTTATAGCTAATTCTTTTATTCTTTAAGTTTTATACTTACAAACCTTGACTCTTTATGTAGTCCTCTCTTTTTCTTGAATCAAGAATTTCACATTTCAACCAAAAAAGAAAGTTTCAACAAAACCAACTATAGGTAAAATAAAAAAACACTGCTCCTACTTTGTTTCCTCCGTTACTGTTTGGGACTGGCGTTGAGGGCTTCTTTAGCTCAACGTTGGTCCCCTTTTTGCCTCTCCCTCGGTTTCATCTCTTTCCATCAATGTTTTTTCTGGTTTCTCCTCCTTTTCTCTCTAGATGATAGAGTTAGAGAATTCCTTCTCGGGCTTTCCGGCGCCGAGTTCTCTCCGGTTATTATGCTGGTTACTCTCCAGAGACTTTTTTGGTTCTTCTCCTGGTCTTAGCCAGCTATCTTTTAGAGTCTCTCTTCTTTTTTCTCTTTTTCTCTTCAGTATTATGTGTTCTTTGTTTATGCAGAACGCAATCTTGATTTGGCCTTTCCTGATGTTATCTCAATGTCCGCTTGGCTAATAAGATTTTTAGGGCTAGTCAGCAATGATCCATTCTCCTTAACTTCCAGTTATCAGAGGCTGATGTTTTCCCTGTATCTCTAAGATGTGTTTTTGGTCTAATACCATTGAAGATTTGTAGAGGATGATTACAGGTGAGCATCGATCTAAGCACCTTATTCGACAGATTAATTTTGGAAGGGTATCCATAGTAGAAGAAACAGAATAGGCGATTTCCAGTAGTCAGCCAACTATTGGGATAGCAGATGACGATTTACATGTCGGAGATACTCACGATGGAACACGTGGTAGCGATTAGGTTGCATGATGTATACGTGGGGTTCACTGATGGAGATGCCCTTATATTTTAGCCCAATTCTTATTTACTGTGTTTGTGTTTTGTAACTCGAATGCCTATTTGGGATATTATTAGTGAAATATGTATTAAATGCGAGAAAAAAATGTGAAATCATTGTGGCGAGAAAAAAATCCAATTTGTTATTGTTTTTGTCTTTTTGCCTTACGAAAACGTAAAAGAAAAAAATTATGAATAGGTTACTTCCTCCGCACGTTTCAGTCTCTGCCCATAAATACTCCGTTTCAAGATCAAACTTAAACACATACTTAAATTACTAAATAGCATACATTCTCTTAGTTAAAACCCCAGAAAAATCCAACAATCCCGAGTGTCTCGATCTTTCCATCGACTCTTTCCTCACATTTCTCACATTTGAAGCCTCGATTCGATGCATAATCACCCAATAAGACATTGTCCCAATTGTCGTCAGCATTATCGTTGCACCAAACACTGTTACTCCAACCGCTAGCCATCGTTCTTCTTCACCGACAACTACAAACGCTAACGCCAAAAACGCCACTGACATCAAAACGCAGGCTAACCACATTAGCTTGTTTATTACAGCCATCATATTTTTCTTTGCCTTTTGTTCAATCGCAACTACTGAAGTCTGTACCACCACAACCGCTAAAGATATAAAAAGAGCGATTGAATCGAATATGAAGAAGATCGCAAACGCGGGTCTATCAGCAATGTTTGCTTCTCCGAGAGATTGTCCTGGAGAGAGTGAACTCAAGTCGTCTGCATATTGTCCCGGGACGGTGAAAATGGCAGCAAAAGCCACGGTGGCTATTAGAACGGCGACCACAGTGGTTGAGTTAATCGCATTGTCAAGACCTTCTATATGCATTTTGTTTATGCGTTTCGCAATTCCTTGAACGCGTTTCCTAGTCTCTCGAGCGTGTTCTAGTTGGTGATGGACCTCGTGTTTGATGTCACTCACCGTTTGTTTGAGCTCACGTGCCGCTGCATTTGGCCGAGTAGGGTTGTTGGTGGCTTTAGCTGAGAGAACGCCGCGGGTTTTAAGAACTGCGGCGATCTCAGGGTGGCCTATTTTCTCAGCCGTATCAAGCGGCGTTTCTCCGGCTCTGTTTACTGCTTTTGTGCTTGGAGTTGTCTCATTGTTCTCTAGTAGCAATTCCACTATCTGCAATCACAGTCCAGATTTATCATAAATGTTTCTATTTAAAACAGAGAAAACTCTCATATTGGAGACAAGAACTAACCTTAATGCGACCTTTCCTTGTAGCAACATGTAACGCAGTGTTTCCTTTGAAATCAGCCATATTCAAAGACGATAAATGTCCCTTCATTAGCTCAAGAACCACATCAATGCTTTGTCCTTTGACTGCCATGTGAAGTGGCGTCTGACCTTTTTTATCAGTCCTCGTTGCTATGTCTGGCTCAACCGCCACAATAGCCTTTACCACTGTTGCATGGCCGTTCCGAGCCGCTGAATGCAATGCTGTTTTACCATTGCTCTTTGCAATTGCGGCTAGGCTACTCCCTGCGGTTTCTAGTAGATACTCTACAACCTCTACGTGTCCTTGAGCCGCTGCTGTGTGTAGAGCCGTTGTGTTAGATAAATCCACTGTCATTGCTAGCTCTGGATGTTCCTCCATTAGTACTCTCAAAACCTCTACAAACCCATAGAAACATTAAGTGAACTTTGCTTTAATTAAATCAAACAAATGCTAAAACTTTCATCATGCTTTGAGTTTTTTTCTCCTTCCCAATTCTTTAGATCAAAACTTTTTTAAATGTTTTTAGGTAGTCAATCAAAGATGGAAACTTTCATCATATTGGATAGAAATTTGACAACATTTCATACCTAATTCGCCTTGTTTAGCAGCAATGTGAAAAGGGTCGAACCCATTTCTAGCTTTGGTCTCAGCATCAGCAAGATCATAGTACTGGATGAGCTCTGCAACCATCTCAGCGTCACCATACTCAGCAGCCACATAAAGCGCAGTCTCGCCGCATTGGTTCTGTTTACGCAACACATCTCTTAGATCCTCTTCTGATTCTATATAATCACTCAAAATCTCTTTCACTGCAGATAAGTCTCCGCGTCTCACAGCCAAATGCAGCGCGGAATCGTCACGTTTTCCAGTCAGTTGCTTCGCCATTGTCTTATTAACAACAGTTGGTTTTGCAGCCATTGGTGCTGATGTCGATGCTTCTTCCATTAGATCAACGCATCGTATACAATTAATACCAACAAATGACTCCTATATTTTACGGTATCAAAAACAACAACCGGTAAGGCTTATTATTGAATTGAATTGATACATTAGAAGAGACGTGGATCTAAGGGTTATACCTAATAACAACCGGTAAGGCTTCTCATAGCATATATGATCAAAAGTCAAGATCTTTGACACAACTGGTAAGGCTTCTCATAGCATATACCTTATATGATCATTCATCGTATCAAGTTGATTTTGATGGGTTTTCACAGAATTCAAAACCAA
>OVBA01001434.1:0-44457 GCA_900406435.1 Lepidium aucheri | reverse complement strand
CCACTACCCTATAATGATTTGATCACATAGACCAAAAAATCTTGTTATCACCATACTACCCATAAGGAACCAGATGAAGCAAGCAATTTCAAGATCAATTTATAAGCAAAGACACGTGAGGAATCCCAGAGGCACCTCACTCCTAGTCCACCCTCATCATACGGTAAACAAATATCAGCCCAAGCAACCTTAGCCTTGTGACTTTTATTCGGAGTACCAGACCATAGAAAGTTCCCAGAGAGGCGTTCAATTTCAATAAGGAAACGATTTGGTAGTCTAAAGGTTGAACACCAGAAGTTTGTGGCGCTGGTGATGACTGATTTTATGAGCTCTAACCTTCCTGCAAATGAGAGGGCTTTTGTAGTCCAAGACTGCATACGAGACCTTACTTTGTCAATGAAAGGCTTGTAGTCAGTTTTCATCATTGAATCAGTTGTGAGAGGTAAGCCAAGATATCATATACGCAGGGTACCTACCGATAAGCTAGCAGGAGTGGTGGCTGCCTCAAGTGGAGCCGTATCTCTACCTGCAATGAACATTGATGACTTTGCAGGGCTAATCTGAAGACCTGAAACTGGTGCAAACTCCCTTAACACATTTAATATACCCATCAAAGAATTTTGTGAACCGTTAGATAAAACCATAATATTATCTTCAAATCTCAAATGTGTCAGTCGGATGACACTTCAGGAAGGATGATACCCAAACCGTGAGCTCTCTGCTGGCTGGTTAAGAGGCTTGGAAAACATATTATTTAGAATAACATACATGTAAGGTGATAGAGATCAACCTTGCAGGATACCACGTTTGCTGCAGAAAAACCCATCTAACTCGCCATTAATGGAGATTGAGAAAGAAGCTGTAGAGATGCAAATGTAAATCCAATGAATAAAAATATTAGGGAGATTCATGGCACGGAGAATGTCCACTATGAAAGACCAGCGGACAGTATCAAACGCCTTTGAGATGTCAAATTTGATAGCACACTAGGGAGAGATTGACGGATTGTTATATTCTTTCACTAATTATGTCGCCAAAAGAATATTCTCAAGAAGAAGTGTAGACTTAATGAAAGCACTGATTTGCTTTAATAGCTTCAGGCAAGATAGCTTTTAGTCTGTTGAGGATATTCAAGATCACCTTGTCTATCAAATTGCAGCAAGCAATTTGCCTTAATCTCGTATAGTAAAGGCTTCATAATGTTTAGGTACTAAGGCAAGAGTTGTTGCATAAAGTCATATAAGACAATTGATTGCACAATGATGATGAAGTCCTTACCAATAATAGGTAATGCAACTTTGGAGAACTCAACAGTGTATCCATCATGACCTCGTGCCTTGTTCGTTGGCATTATAAATAAAACCTAAGTGATTTCCTTGGCAGATACTAGAGCTACCAAGTCCCTAGTAGCAGTAGGAGAGCAATGAAAATCCAAGAGGGATTGGACATAAACAATGGAAGAAGAAAACACCTGCTCCTAATGCTGCAAAAAAATGTTAAAAGTACAAAACTGCTTCAGCTATAATTGAAGGCGAATCGGGTACCACTTCACCTGATGCAAGTTGCATTTGTTTGATGCCTTTTTCTGCTCGTGACTGAGATATACGATGGAAATAGGCAGTGTTTGGATCCCCAACCTTATGCTGATTTATTCTTGATTTTTGATGGTAAAACTGCTCTTCAATGTGAGACCAATGATGCCATTGAGATGCAGCATCAACTGCTGCTTGAAAGGTAATAGGGTATGGATTTTGGAGAGCAAGTTCTTGTTTATGGCATAGGTCAGAGTAAGCCTATTTGATTTGGTTTGGTATATCACCAAAATGAGTTCTGTTAAGCTTACGGATAATAGGTTTGTAGCAGTTTGAGTTTCTTGTAGAATCTATGAAGAACAGAGCGAGAGTGAAACAAGGATTTGGTTGACTTCCAAGACTGCAAAACAGATGGCAAGAAACGATCACTGTGCACAAGAAAATTAAAAAATTGGAATGGACGCCTGTTTCGAGATTCTTCATTATCAAAAACAACCTTGCAGCATGCATGATCTGAGATCCGTCCAGTTTCAAAAGCAACATGGGAATGAGAATAAGTCAATAATCATTTATCGTTAATAAGGGCACGAGCCAGTTTTTTGCCAATGGGATTTTCTTGACGCTTGTTCCACCAAGTGAAAAACAGACCTATATAGTGTAAATATGATAATTCTTACTGTGAGACCACATCCTGAAACTGCAACATACCAGTCTGGTTAAAAGCATAATCATCTGAGCAAAGTGCTCCCTAGAAGGAAAAATCTCATTGAAATCTCTGAGAAGATTCCATGGGAGATTCAAGTGGGCATAGTATGTATAGACTGAAACAATGTCAGACCACAAATCACGTATATCAAGATCAAAATTAGAAGCGTAAATTGCAGAGCAAATAAACGTCTCTCCCATGGCAATGATCTGAACCCCATACATTATGTGTTGTGCACTCATACGCAAATGAGTGACTCTAAGTGCATCCGTGCAGCAGAACCATATACGTCCCAATCTATTATATCATAGTTAGTCAAAACATTCCAAGTAGGAAGACATGATCTAAGGACTAGGAAATGCTTTCCCTCCAAAACTTTAGTCTCATGTAAACAACCAGAAAGTGGTTTAGTTTCAAGTATCCATTTACACAAAGCTGCGTGTTTATGTGGCTTATTGAACCCACGCATGTTCCATGAAAAAAGGACATCATTGCTTTCTATATGAAGCTTGTTCCGTGGCCTTCTGACAAGTAGCCAAAGTGAGATCTTTGGCTCGGGCAATAGTTTGCTTAGGTTTTACAGCCTTACGCTTACTTGTTGGTTCAACTGTTTGGTGGTCATTTTCCTTTGTATGCTGGTCATTTACCTTTGTTCCCTTAGCCGAACGTGAAGCATCTTCAATAATTTTTCCTTCCTATAGCAGGTTTTGTAAGACCTGAAAATGTGATGGAGAAGGAGTTGTCTTTGAAGGCTTTGTTGGGGAGAGTGACTTTACTGATGAGTGCTTGCTAGAACCGGGAACAACAATCCAATTTTTATCAGTGATAAAAGTTGGATCCATTATGGTAGAGGTGTCAGCTTGTTTCAAAGAATCAACTGCCACTAAAACAATCACAGGGGGAGCTATAGGAGTAGCTTTATCACTTAAACGAACTTCAGATGAATTCTCCTGCAAAAATAGTAGGAGAAGCAGTAGCGAAATCAACTGGTGCAGCAACATCACTTTGAAGAGTGGTTTTAGGCGTCGTTTGGTGCAACTCATTTTGAGTGGCCCCATTTGTTGCATCTAACACAATGAGGTGGTAACCATAAGAAAGAGACTGAGATTTTCACCGTATCAAATTTTCTGAAGAGAGATTAATCTGTTTGGACAGGGAATTTTGAAGATCCACTTCAATGAGCATATGGGCGACATCTAACCTGAAACAGTTTTATGTTGTAAGATGAAGTTTAGAAATGTTTTCTTAATAACATAATCATATGTATAATAAGATTAATCAAATATGAGGCCATTAAAATTTATTAGCTAATATACTATCTTCATAAATTTATGTTATTTTATTCTTAGAAATTTTACAATATATAAATTCATCTTTTACATATCAAAATAATTTTTTTGTATGATGAAGAGATTAATAAAAAAAATACCAATGTAGAAGATAAAGTAAAATTTTAAGACTAAACAAATTATATAAAAAAATTAAGCATAGATACATATGCGAGAAAGTTACATAGTACGTATTATTTGCAAGTGAAAATTTGAGAACTGACGGATAAACTTTTTTCGAATTTTTTATATATAACTAAATTAATTATTGAGATAGAACCTTTATAACAAATTTATTTAACATTTTATTTTAGTAACTTTTATATTATTATTTTTGCCATTTTGTGAGTTATTTTTTGAGAAAGACAAAATAAACCTGTGTTTTTCTTATGATATGACTTAAGCATTTAAATAACAAAAAAGGATAAATGGAAATATGTATTTGGTCAACTTCTTATATGTCTATATTTGTAATTATTTTACCAAAGATCGATGTTAGATAATTGTTTAACCCGACATACTAGAATTTAGAGTTTAAACTATTGATTGGGTTTTGTTGATTTAGTTATTGATAAAAAGAGTTAAATAAATGAACTATATTTAAAATAAAACTCATACACAATTACGAATAGTAAATATATCCTGCATTATTCCATAAAAAATGAACCAAGTTTATTTGATTTCATCCGTATTAAGAGTCATAATCAAATAATATAATATAGAGGGGAGGATGATGATGTCTTTGTAGATATATGTCAACCCCTATTTATACTAATTTAAAATCAGAAATCGATTAATCTGCTCTAAAAGGAAGACTTATGATTTGGTCTACATCTCTGTGGGGCTAAAACGGGTGGGAAAGTTGGTGACGATGAATACATTATGGTTTATTATCGACTCGATTATTAATCTTCCCACTTAATATCTCATCAGAAAATTTAATTAAATGTTATTCAAACGATTAACAATATTCCATAAAATTATAATTCTGATCACAGTCATGTTAAAGTCAAATGAATTTTTTCCAAGTACAGATGATATCATCAAGAAGATGAGAAATTATATTATAATGGTGATGCATGAAGAAAGCTTGAAAGAATTAATTTATCTATTTATATCTTCAAAGCACACCTTTCTTTTCAGTCAAACATATTGAGAAAATTTGACAAAGAATGACCTATCGTGATATTGAGAAAATTTTACGATGAATAATCTACCGAGAAGTAATTTTCGGTATCGTATGAGTGAAGATAAAAAAGTACATGAAAATATCATGTGATAATTTATAAAATCGATAAAAAAAATTTAGAAAAACCTCCATAAATAACATACAGGCCGTCAAGAAAAGATGAACCCACAAACCGGACATTATAGGATCCTGCATAATTGTAACATTTTAATATTCTTGATAGTGTATTGAAGAAATCACACAATAGTGAGATTAACAACTCAAAGAATAATATCTGATCATCTAAATAATAAGTGAGGCAGGAACGACGGTGATTGGCAGCTCCCGCAACTCCACCGTCCTCATCGTTGGCTTCTCGTCGTTCGTCTCTGTGTAGTAGTTGTGATTTTAGTTTATGTTGGTGAGTGGTTGATAACAGGTTTTTACTTAGTATGCTCAAATCCTATTATATAGATCAAGTCATTGCAATATAATAGGTTATCAATCCAAATGAATAAGTAACTAATCAGTCAGGATACAATCAGACTATTCTAATCAAAGTCAAATAAGTTCAATGAATTTCTACCAACCTAAATGAGCAATATAAAACAGTAGATAACGAAAAGAAATAGCAAATATGCAAAACATAATAAACTTGGAAACCAAACAGAGCATATTGTAGTAAAACAGAGAACTAAGCAGAAGAGATAATATCTGGCACTCGAATAAGAAAGGGGATTCCTGAGGAGTGGCAATAATGGATCAGTGATTCACTTAGGGCCGTTAGATTGCTTAACAAAACTCACACAGAGGTAATTTCTAGGCACTAAGTTCACATACTACTGAATCCACTATCATGACAAACAATCTCATAGAAACTATCAACAGACCCCATCATCATAGGCATTTTTACAACTTATCAAGCATGAAAAAACAACTAAATCTAGCCAATAAACATCCTAAACAATCAGTCTCTTAAGTTAGGAATATTTATCTCGGAAATGGTTTGGTCAGAAATTTTATCAAACACGTTTTGGGTGCTAAAATGTCTAAGCTCATATTCTAAATGATCATATTGAAATAAGCTTTAATAGCACCAAAACATAAGAAATCTAGCTAATATAACCTTAAGAAATCCATAGAACCTAAGATCCACACTAATATATCACATTTCCTCAAGAACCCTAAATAATCTACTTGTAAATCATTAAGGACACAAACAAAACTGAAATTATAATAAATGACATAATCACAAAGATAAAAAAGGAATAAGGAAGATAAAAAAAGAACAGAAATTGCATTATTCACTAGAAGAAAGAGTTTTTGGTTCCAAAATTACAAAGACAAAATGTTCAATGAAATCTTTCACAAAAGAGGCAAAAACGAGTATGTAGTTTTAGTGACATAAAAGGAGTATTTATACTCTCTTTCCACATAACCCTAAAAAAATAAAAAGTCAACAAAAAATCTTCAGAATCTTTTAACTCGACCACATGGATAGAGCTGAGTAGCCGCAGTAGAAAAATTTTATGATCTGCCAATCCAACTGGAGCAGGAGTTGGAGAAATGATGTGGCAAGCAACTGGAGTAGGAAGGTCGAATTGGAGAAATGATCTAGTTATCAATTGGAGTAGGATGATATAGCTAGAGAAATGATCTGGTGGCCAACTGGACCATTGCACTCGAGCTGGCATTTGTGAAACCAACTCGATCTTCCCGCACGAGTTAACCGTCGAGTTACATCTAAATTGCTCATCGTCATCTCCTGTTCATCTCCAAAGTGTGTTTTCTTGTCAAGTCCTTCTGGATCCTTTAACCTCTAGTTCGAAATGGTCTTTAAAATGCCTAAATACTCCTGAAAGCAACTCTAAACGCAAATGTATGCAATGTAAATGCAAACTATGAAAATAAACCAAGAAGGACTCTAACATGATGTAAATGTTATGAATATATGCAAAAATGAACTAAATGAAGCACCTAAAACTAGTTTAAATGCATACATATTAGTGGTGAGAGATTTCTTCTAGATGTAATTAAAGACGGTGAGCTTTTTTGAAAGCATAGATGTTGATGGTGATTGACCAACAACTTATTGCTTATGGAGAGCTTGGCTCTCAAATCTGGTGTTTAATTGGTTGGTCTTGTCCTTTTTGGTGGTTTGGATCTTATGATTTTGCCGAGTATCAGATGGTCAAGTGGTTGTCGAGAAGATTATTAGTTGGAAGTCTTTTCATTTTTGTCAGAATTCAATTTTCTTGTGTTTGATCCAATTATTTATCTCTCCTCTCTCTTTGTATTTGTTTAGTTTTTGTTATATAGATAAATCTTTAAATTGTTTCGTCTTGGATCTTAGCCGTGTGTTACTTAGTGTTTAATTAGGTTGGTTTACGCTAGTTATTGTCTAGTTGAGATGTGATTCGCTAGATTTGGCTTAGTTATTTCCCTAGGTTGAGCTTTTATTTCTTTACTGGGTTCAATGTGATATTATTTTCTCTTAAGTTTGACATTCCCTAGTAAAAGTTTATTCTGTGTCTTATCTGTATTCGAAAGACTTTGTCGAGGTCTGCCTTTCTAATGGGTTTGTTGATGCGTCAATGAATCCTTGACTCCACCATTTACAGAAGTTAGTGAGACTTAACTTTTTGCGGTTCAGAAGTCATGTTCTTCAATCGTGAGGTGCACTTATTCACTATAAGAAGTTTCGTCGTCCACGGTTGTTATGTTTGTTTTGAGGAGACTTACCTCTGCTGGGTTTGGGATAATAACTTTTGAGATAGTCTTCTTTTCTTTCTAAACTATTTTGGTCTTAGTATCCTAAAAGTTTCTTTTTTTGGATTATATTCCGGGGATTTATCAATTTATACTAGTTTCTTATACTTCTATTTTTTAAACATAGTTTTTCAGAAATTTCCACTATTTTTCCGATTTATGTATTTTGTAATTTTGATATGGTTATTAATAAATGACACCATAAAAATAGTTAATTAGTGTGGCTTGAAAATTTTGAGTTCAACTAGTGACTGAAAATACAAAATTATTTTGTTTTAATATCTATTTCGATACAGGAAATAATACAGTTTGTAATAGTAAGATATTTTATATTCATAATTCGTTATGTTTCACATAAACTATGTGGTTGATTGGTAAGCACCTTAGCTTTAAGTTTTTTGGTATAGAATATAAGCTGTAAATTTTTTGTTGTAGATATTTTTGCTGTAGTTTTATTGTTGTATAAATTTATTTATGTAAAAGTTGTTAATTTTAATTCTAAGTTTTTCAGTTTTTCACAGTCAAAAATATATTACAAATAAAAATTTGGTTTTCTCGCACAACAAAAAGAAAAAATAAATCTAGAACATGGTTGATTTAATTCAATGTTCTAAACATTTTTGACTTTCTAAAACAACGAAAGTTGTTGCTAATCAAATCCTAAATAATACATATCAGTTTTTCGAAGAAAAGACATGTTTTCATTGTTAATGAAAACAAAACCGAACTAATTTGACTTATCCAAAGGTAGAAATCATCAATCTAGATTATGAACACTACCACTAGCTGACCTAAATATACCTTTTACATATAAATTAATTGAGTACATAAGTAATATAATATATATATATATATATATGTATGACATAATAATCAATCGATTATAAAAATCTTGTGGGGGAGGAGATACGCTACTAGAATAAGCAAGTACGGCGGGGATATGATTGAATGAATGAAAAACTTAACAACAAAAAACAATAATGAAGCAATCGTCAAATTAAGTGCGCAGAATTAAAATTCAATTAATAAATTAATAGATTAAAATCGTAAGGTAGTTGGAAGAATTAAGAAATTAATTATATATTAAGAAAGGTGTTTTGTCATGTTATAAATTATATAAGACATATTTGAGACAGACAACAATTCCATTTGACATGGCCAAGTGGAAGTCTTAGCTGTTTCTATTATTTTCAACTCTTTTTTCTTTCTTCTTCGGTGTCTTAGTGCTTATGGGCGGCTTATATTACTAATTTTACTATATAGTGTAATATATTATATAGAAATATTATTATTATTTAGCATATATATATATATATATTTATACATATATAATATGCCCTGTCTTGAAATAATAATGACAAACTATAACATATAAAGAGAATATATATTGTTGCTATCGTTAACCTTTGGTTTATTAAATATTTGATTAAAATGTATTATTAATAGTATAGTTTTACATCAATGCATGGCTAATTTTTTGTCTTTTACATAAAGTAATCTGAGCAAATCCGACAGATCACACAAATACAGAAGTTTATAAGATACTAATATATCATGTTAAGCATTTATATTAAATCAATCATGCTCTACATTTAAAATAACTGAGATTTATGATGTTATATTTGTAGGGATTTTGCATCGTCCAAACAAATATTAACTCACTACGCCAGAAGTAATGTTATAAGTTTGGAACAAAAATTAGACGTAAAACAATGCGAATTTAGACCATGAGACAAATGGGTGGCTAATATTTATTTGTTATGAATATTGATATACATGGCTATATAGGTGTTATATATATGGCGTAATCATGGATAGTGGAGAAACTGAGATTGGTAAAAGCAAAGATGTAACTTTTTCCAAGATCTAATAATTAACACAAGCATATACCATTTGACGCAAATATGAATGGTACGACTTTGCTTCTTCCTATCAATATTTACCTCCAAGTTACACCATTTACTTATTTCATTTCAATATATTGAAAAATAATTTCATTATCTATAATACAATTTTTCTATAAGTACTATATATGTTTACATGTAATATATATTAATAATAATTTTATAGTGCTCATCTATATATATTTACATTTATTAAATTGTAAATATGTGTGTGCTATATATTTTCTGGTAAATATTGTTCGAGCAGGATTTAACACAATAGTTTTAAATCAAACTCGGGTTTAAAGAGGAAAGATGGATAAGGATTCTAATTAATTCGAAGAGTAAGAAGATCGCCAAAGAAGATTAATGCCGAGTTTCTTATTGATTGTACTTTAATGTCACCAAAAGTGGATCCTTTTTTAAAGAATTTTTGCCTTTATTTATAAAGCATAGAGATAGTTACAACTAATTTAAAAACAGAAAGATTATATTTCTGTTTAGATTCAAAATTATCTAAAAGGTCTTTGTTAGATTTTTTGAAATTTTCCTTATCGGAATAGGAAATTCTCCAATTCTTCGCAGATGACGTGTCGTCCGAATTATTTTTTTCCTACCAAGCTGCCGAGAAGGAGTTCTTTAGAGTTAGTAGCAAATAGCCGAGATGATCTTCAGTTATTTTGCCAAGCTCAAGAGTTAGAAATTCTTTGAAGATCTTGTTTCCCGTGGACCGAAATACGATCTCAGATCCACCTCCAAAATATATATACGATTATTATCGAATGAATTTTTCTAGCATATTCCCTGAAATTTTTTTACCTATGAATCTAAAGCATCAGGGAAGTCAAAAGAATAAATTAGTAAAGCAAAAATTCAGG
Organism: Lepidium aucheri; assembly: GCA_900406435.1. Classification (NCBI taxonomy): domain Eukaryota; kingdom Viridiplantae; phylum Streptophyta; class Magnoliopsida; order Brassicales; family Brassicaceae; genus Lepidium; species Lepidium aucheri. The sequence goes on along the minus strand of OVBA01001434.1, from coordinate 34,193 downwards.
ACGTGTAAACGATTAAATCACTCATAGGTTGACTTGGACAGAAGAATTGTGAGATAAACGTCAAAGTGAGGAGACAAGAATAGTTGAGAGCACATAAGAGAGAGTGTGTGTGTGTACACAAATATTTTACAAACCAAAGACACTATGATGTTCAAGATCTAATCAATTGTATCCTTTGATCCATATGAATTCCTCATCATGATGATCACTTTGGACTGTATAGTACTATTTATTTTTGTCTTATTACTTTTACTGTTTTATAAACATCATAGATTGTATTTTTATCTTTCTTAGAATCTTATGTGCCAAGAAACATGTAGTTTACTTGACTTGTTACTGATCTAGTTTCACATCATATGATGAATTTGAATTCCACCTACCTCTAGTTGGAATTATCTAGTTATGGATCGGATATTGTCTATCTAATTATTGTTGAAAAAGAGTAAAGTTAGAAAATGTATATATATATATATATATATATTATAGTTTAGAGTTTCCAAAATAAAGGAAATGGAACCAAAATTCATGAAATGACATGTATTGTTAGATATATATTTTTGTAAAACGAAGAAGTTCCAATATTTCACAAAGAATACATAAAATGCAAGATATATGATAATAAAACAAAAGGAATTAATGAAAGAAAATATATAGATCATTTCTAATGATAATGCATGATCTTTGTGTATATTACACGTTCACTAAATCCATTTGGAAAAAGAAAGAATGAAGAACTAATTATCATCATTGACATTGAGTGTGATATATTTTACTCTTTAAGTAAAGGATATACTTATTTATTGGTAAAAAAAACCAGCATTGATTCCCGTGTGGAAAGAAAAATTGATAATCGATGAAAATTTGACGAATGTAAATAAAAGATAATAAAAATAAATAATGAAAGATAGAAGAAATAGTTGATCGGATGATGGAAGGCCATGCGAGGAGCCGTGTGGGTTTGTCTCCGTCACAGTCTCTTTCTCTGTACAATTTACATGTTCCATTTTCTTCTCTATTTTTTATCATTTTTCATCACATATCATGCTTACATCATTATGACGTACTCAAACCAATTCTAAAACATTTTAATCCTATATAGGTACATTGACTTGATAAAGATTCAAACGAACATGGGTGTAGTAGAAAAAAAAAATACAACAATTTTCGACTATTCTGATCAGAGGGCAAAAAATAACAAGTCGAATAACAGATAGTAGAGATGCCATAATCTGATATATATGTAGTTCTGACTGATGGAGACATGAACGACGTATATAAAGACAATTCGGAAACAATAGTTTTTATTCTATTGTCGTCTATATCACATTTTACTTTTCTTAACTAGTGTGTGACACTAGTTTTTGTAGTCAATGTTGTAAAATATGCACGTTAATAATCAAAACATTTGTGAATAGTTAGTTGGAAGCTAGGGCACACCAAAACTATTTTTTTTTGTTAACTACATGTAACTACAAACATATATACAAAAGGTAGTTTCCCTTAAATAAGAGATTGAGTTATTATGATGATTGATACTCATATCTTTTACATGCCCCCTCAAGATGGAGAGACTTTAGTGACTCCAATCTTGTACCGTAGATCCTCGAAACGAACATGAGCAAGAGGCTTGGTAAGAACATCTCCGAGTTGATCATGAACATGATATACTTTCAAACACGTGTCTGGACTTGTCCTCGAATGAAGTGGTAACCCAAAGCAACATGTTTCATTCTCGAGTGAAACATTGGATTTGCACAGAGGAAAGTAGCTCCAACATTGTCACAGAAGACAGTGGGAGGTTCAAAAAGTTGAATACCAATTTATGTGAGTATGCTGCATATCCACCATAACTCAAAGGCTGTATTTGCAACTGACCTATATTCTGCCTCTGTACAAGACCTTGCTACTATTGATTGCTTCTTGGAATTCCACGGAATCGGGTTGCTTCCAAGATAAACAACATATGCATTTGTGGATAGATAATCATCAGGATCACCAGCCCAATCAGCGTCTGAATATGCAATGAGGTTTTATGTGTTGTGAGCTTTGAAGTAAATCCCATGAGTTGTTGTACCAGCCAGATACCGAAGAATTCTTTTTGCTGCTTGCCAATGGTTTGAGGTAGGCCTGTGCATGAACTGAGATAAACGATTGACTGTGTAGCTTACATCGGGTCTTGTTAAAGCAAGGTACCGTAGGCTTCCAACGAGACGATGATACTTTGTCGGATCAGATAGAGATGTTTCTGAGTGTAGTTGCAGATTTGGTGAACTAGCCATAGGAGTTTCCACAGGTTTGGCATCGAGCATATTGTGTTTGTGCAAGAGATCAACAATATATTTCCTCTGTGACAGATGTAAACCCGTGGTCGTCCGATGAGCTTCAAGACCAAGGAAGTAGTTGAGATCATCTGACTCTTTCATTAAAAAACGATCTGCTAGCTGAGTGAGGATTCATTGCACATCCATTTTAGAGCTTGCTGTAACTAGTATATCAAGAGCAAATAAAGCTGGATCTGCGAGTAAATTTTGAAGCCAATTGACAACAACAATGTGTCTGTGTACCATGCATGTGGGGCTTGCTTAAGACCATAGATTGCTTTATTAAACCGACATACATAATTGGGATAATTGTTATTTATGAATCCAGGCGGTTGTTCCATATACACCTCATCAGTTAGTGTGCCCTGAAGAAAAGCATTATTCACATCTACTTGTTGAATAGGCCAATTTTTACTTACAGTGATGTCAAGAACCAAGCGCAGAGTGGTTGATTTGGTAACCGGGCTAAAAGTGTCCTCATAGTCTTGACCTTGTCGTTGATTGTACCCTTTGGCGATTAATCTTACTTTGGAGCAGCCAAGAGAACCATCAGACAAAAATTTGTTTTTGTATATCCATCTACACCCAACGATTTTCTTATTCTTTGGTCGTGGTATTGATTTAAGTGTGTTATTGACTGCGAAAGCGTCGATTTCAGTGGACATAGCATTGCGCCATCTGCGATCCTTCAAAGCTTCTTTTAGTAAGACTGGCTCCATGGAAATTTTAGTTGAACGAGCTGCGGAGAGTTTATATTTAGGATTTGGCTTGACAATATGATTCTTTCAGCGTGTCATCATCGGGTGAGAATTCATGTTTGGTAATTGAGCATTCACAGATGACGATGGCCATGAATCATTATTTGAGTCTGAATTTACGAGCTGGGCTTGGGCCAAGTCTGTGTTATTTTGTGTTGAATTTTGTTGGACAAAGATGTCTTCAGATGGGCAGAGAAATCTTGTGGGCTTGAATTGGATGGACCAGCAAAGTCTTGTGGACTTGTAGAGGCTTGTGGATTTGAGTTTGATGGGCCAGCAACATGTGGTGATACATCTATATCATTGTCACGCGTGTGTATTGAGTCTGAAGATGATGTCCGTGTTGTTAATTCCAGGTGAGAATTGTCATTCGTTGATCCTGCGAATTCCTCCAGTGGTGACAACTGAGGACCGAACTGTATGAGTGGAAAGATTGGGATTTGGGTAGGTGGGACTGGAATTTTAGTAGGAGATTCTAGTTTTAGTGGTGATAATGAGGTTGTGTTTTTGGCGAATGGGAATGCAACTTCGTTGAAGATAACATGGCGTGAGACATACAATCTTCTTATGGTTGTATGCAAACAAAGGTAAGCACTTTGGCTGAGAGAATAACCAACAAAGACACAGAGAAATGATAGATTTTCAAGCTTGTGATTCGTGTATGGACGAAGTCATGGGTAGCAAAGACACCCGAATACCCTCAGCTTTGAACAGTTGGGTGACTGGTTGAAGAGTAGCTGGTATGGTGAAATCATGAAGGTAACCGGAGATGGGAGGCGATTGATTAAATATGTTGTTGCTGCAAACGCATACGAACAATAGGTGGTCGGTAGATATGCGTGAGTTACCATTAAGAGACCAGTTACAACAACGTGACGATGTTTCCGTTCCAAAATTCCATTGAGCTCTGGCGTATAAGGCGATGTGGTGAGATGAGAGATTCCCAATTCTGCCAAGAGGGATCAAAGAGCGATGAATTCCCCACCATTATCTGTATATAAGGTTTGAATTTTTGTATTAAATTTGGTTTCAACAAGATTTTTGAAGGGAATGAAAGTTGTTTAAACTTGGGATTTGGTTTGTAGTGGATAAAGCCAGGTGTAGCGTGTGTAATGATCAACGAGATATAGGTAGTATTTTAAGTTATCAAAGGATAGTACTGGTGGGGTCCAGAAGTCTACAAATACGTATTCAAGTGGTTGTGTGGAAATAATTGTTGATTGAGATAAGGGGATTTTGTGGCTTTTATTGATTGCATAGTTATTATAAAACAAAGTAAATTTAGACGATGTTCATGGTAATGAAAAATGAGAGACAACGGTATTGAGAATATGTGGAGTATGGCAACCAAGACGATTGTGCCAATTTGTAGCTGATGGTTTTGGTTTGGTGGTGGCAATGAGGGAACAAATTTTATTAGTCGGCCACTCATATAGTTTGTTCCTAGTCTTGCCATGGAGCAATGAGACCCCCGAACGGAGATCCTTCTCCTGAAATAAGAAGGAAAGAATTCAACCAAGAGGTTGTTAGCATTACAAAACCGATAAACTAAGAAGATTATGATGTATATTAGGAACACATAAAACTTCAGTCAGTTTTATATTTTTGAGAGGAGAAGGAAGTGTAATTGAACCAGTGTGTGTGATTTGTAGTCCAGAACCATCTCCAATAGCGACAGTATCTCCTCCATTATACAGCTATGGATTGGTTAGGTCATGTAGATCACTTGTCATGTGATGAATTACACCACTATCTATGACCCAAGGTGGAGTACCGTTTGTTCCGAGAGCTAGATTAGCATGAGGCTGCCATAGGGACTAAGAATTATCGGATTAAGGCTGCTTTTGGATGAGTTGTGGGCACATGTGTGCACTGTGACAAAAGACATTGTAGATTTGACACTTCCCTTGGTACTCTCTTTGACCTCTGTTGTCAGATCTGGATCATGTGTTGTTATAGGAAGTATTATTAGGATTATAATTGTTGTTGTATTGGTGTTGTTGATTTTGCTGCCAGTTGTTGTTGTATTGTTGTGGTTGATTTTGCTGCCAGTTGTTGTGGTATATATGTGGTTGATTTTGTGTGTTGCTGTTACGGCCATTACGGGGTTTAATATGGGCTTGATTTGATGTAACAGGTGCATCTGTTGTTGTGGAAGAAATGGCTAGAAGCTTAGCTTCATGATTCAGCAACCTTTCATGAACTTCTGTGAGGGTAGGAGAAATATCACGACTCTCAAGTTGGTCCACGATGGGTTTGTAATCTTCGGATAAGCCTTTTAGAACATGCTTTAATTGATCTTCAGCGTCAATTGGCTTGCCTAAGAGAGCTAATTGCTCGAATCGAGTTGTAAGACCCTGCAAGTACTCATTGATTGTGTGTGTACCTTTCTGCCAGTTCTTGATCTACAACTTGAGTTGTTTCACATGACCACGACTCGGTCTTGCATATGTAGTGGCTAGAGTTTCCCAGATCTCGGCTGCAGTTTGAGTCTAAGAGAGGTTGGATTGAAAGAGAGATAGTGCCAAGAAGAGTATTGTAAAGCAGCTTATCTTGGCGAGTCCAGAGGGTGTGAGCAGGATTTACCATTGTCACACGATCAGCTATGGTGAGAGTAGGCAGAGGAACATCCGCACTAGGGAGATGACCATAGAAGCCATAACCATCTAGGAGAGAATGAATCTGGAGACTCAATGTCAGATAACTCTGAGCGGTGAGTCTAGTAACGTGCGTCATATTGACGTGGAGGAGAGTAGTTTGAGTGGTATCAATGGTTTCAATAGATGCCATTGACATTGTGAGAAAAACTGATGGAAACAGGAAAACGATGGCGGCTAGGTAAGTGTAACCTGCTCAAAGACCATGTAAGAAGGATAATTCTCATATATTTGATAATGATATACAGGGAGGATTATATACAACTACAGACATATATACAAAAGATAGTTTCCGTAAATAAGAGATTAAGTTATTATGATGATTGATACTCATATCCTTTACACTACCAAACACTAATTATAACTAAATTTGCATAAAGTAAAATAGTTGGACCTTGGTTAAAAAAATTAGAAATCAAGACGGTTAAATTTAAGCTAAGTTCCAAACCGACAAACTTTGAAATGTCAATAAATGAGTTATGGCAAAGGTAGGTTTCATCTGCTACTCTCGCTTAACTGGACGGTGGAGGCTTTGATCTTCGGGTTTGAGAGTACTTTTTGATAAATTATTTGTTAGTTAGTCTTTCAATAGTTTCTTATTTGTCTCTTTTGACTTTCTCTTTTAGAGTTTAGTTTCCAGAAATAGTTTTGTTATTTACTGGCTTATGTTTGTTTTATCATTGTATCCTGTTAATATTTATTAATATAATCAACAATAGAAAAAAGAGTTATAGTGAGAGGTAAAATGACATTAGAACCCTTTAATTCTACCAAAATGTTTTAAGGGAAAATTTTGTGATTTTCTTTGTCATTAAAATTGAATGGAATATAATCGTCGAACTCTTTTCTTTCTCCAAGAGCAATCATATTGTAATAAGTAAGTAATTATTAGTACTTCACTTATTATGCTAGCTTAGAGCAATGACAAATTAACATCTCATTTCAATAAATAAATAAACCAATTAGTGCTATGTGCGTTGTATATCTAATAGCTTCACCAGATCCATCTTTTAGATTATTTTGTTCTGTAAAAAACATTTACTTATTATGTTTAATATTAAACTGATTCTAGTGATCAACGAAAAATGTACTTGATTTAGAAAATTTTGTATCAAGAGAACGTCCGCTTTTAAACAGGAACATGGGCATGCAAGCGAGTTATAAGCGAAAGTACATCTAAATGAACTATAATCCAAAAACACTGATAAATAAAACTAACTTAAAATTTTTAATATTTATGTATCATTTATATTTGGATTCATAGAGAACTGAAAAAAATGCATATACGGACAACGTTAGGCCCAACAAAAAAATTAGGAAGAGGACCAGTGATCATTAGTACCCTCAGATTTTAACCTCATGAATATACTGCAAGTGCACAACATACAAAGTACTAGTTAGTGATCGAATCCAGAAAAATTAATGGTTAAACTATCAGTCTCTAGAATGAACTTACGTTAAGACAAATCAAATAATGGCGGAAACGAAACAAATGAAACAATAAACGATATGACATTCAATAAAAAAACATCAGGCACCGAGAATTCATCAAGAAGTAGAAAATCAAATCGGGAAAATATTCAGGGCATACATTCAACCAAATCTCGATTCAGACATAAAATTATAGCAAACACATTGTCATGGTGTCGACTACTATGTCTAATAACCTAGAATCCTAAACTGTCGTTTGGTCTTAAAGGAATAAACATGCATTATCGAATTGGTCTGATAGGTCCATAGCCAGCCTTAACATCATATTTCGTTGGTCAAGTACTAGTTGTTCATCTAAGCTAGTCCAGGTATCTAACAAGTTTTTGGAGAGTTAAATAATCTAAGACCATAAATTAGGTGATCAGACTAATCTAAGAACTAAACAGTCTTGGGTAGAGAACACACAAGATAAAGCCCTATTTGTTCCTAATTAATTGAATCCGTGAATCCCTAGAAAACCATAAACCTGATATGAAACTACTCAAACATAGGAGAAAGAACAAAGAAGAAGAATAAATAAACATAATGATAAACTGAATTAAAAGTAAAGAGTAGCTCTAGGAATAAAACCCGATCTGAATTTTCCGATCCGACCCAAATCACATTTCATGTAATTTGGGTCGGGTAGTTCGGGTATTGCGTAGTGATTCGGGTAGTGTTTTATTTTACAATTCAGGTAGTGGTTTGGGTCGGGTTGTTCGAGTATCGGGTCACCCGAATTTTTTAGTTTCTTTTTTGAGTTTTTTTGGATTTTCAGAATTTTTCATATTTTTAAGTTATTCGGATCAGTTCGGGTTGATTCGGGTTGGTTCTGGTCGAATTTTTTTGGATTTTTTGGATTTCTTTGGATTTTCGGATTTTCTTTTTTTTTGGATTTTTTGGGTTGATTCGGGACCACTAAAAACTACCGATTCCGATCCGAGCTGACCTGAATTACCCATTTCGGTTAATTCGGAACAAAATAAAAATTTGATAAATACCCGAATTCCGAAATACCTGACCCGACCCGATCCGAACTACCCAAATTCGCAGGCCTAGTAAAGAGGGTTCATAAATCTTCTCCAAAAGTGGTAGAGAAAGAGATCTTCTCCCTAGTGCTTCAAGAAACAAAAGAAAAGTGGCTGAAGAGTCTCTCCTCTCAAAAACAGCCAATCCTCGGTATTTATGTTCTAAGGCTTGACCTAATACAACTTATATTAAATCAGGTCAAATAAAAAGTCAAAAACAGAGTTTTTCGCGTAATAGGGTTAGAACGGTTTATCTGGGTGCAGATCAATTGATCAACAGGTAGAACGGTAACTTTTCATCTTAGCAGGTCGGGTGCATCTTCTGGTGGCATCTATTCTCAGCCAGAATGACACAACTTCGGTAAAATACACATATCTTCCTAACCGCTTGTCCGATTACCCTCAAACCACCTCCAAATAAAAGCTAACTCACGTGGAAATCTTTATCCAAATTTCAGCTTGATCTAGTGGTGGAAATTCTTTCAAAGGAAGCAAAACTTCTAACGCTTCTGCATGATTCTGCATCTTCGTATGCTCGTTTTCACTCAAAACGGCTTATCTTCTCCAAATGTGACTTATGACCTGAAAAGACTCTAAAAAAGAATAAAAGACTCTAAAACACATACTTTGAATCAATAAAACCATGAAAAGCAAGGTCTAAAAACCGATAAAAACACTATTTATTAGCTCCCCGAGACTTAGTCAAAAACCATGAATGAGAAAGAAGTTTGAAAACACAGGAACTCTTTCTGTCCTAAGAACACCACAAAAACATTCCCACTAGTAAGCCACATGAAAACATACCTAACATAATCGATACCACCTTGTACTTCCCTCAAACTTACATTTGTCCCAAACAAACTCTATGATCCATACGAGAAGTCCAAATGCACCATACCGACCTCCTAAGTTATCTAAGTATGGCCTCATCACGGAAATATCGATCAAAGTACACATGGGTTTCTCTTTCAGCCTTAGAACTACCTTCTATATGTTTAATTTTCTCTCATTCCATTTTCATTGCAAACTAACTCAAATTTTCATTTGATCGGATTTTCAGCAACTCGAAGGGTGTAAGCAAGAGTAGTGTCATTAGAGTTCTTCTCAGTCTACTAACAATACTTAAGCAAAGGGTAACGTCATTTGAGTTTTCCTCAGACTACCAACATTACTTATGAAAATAGCAACGTTTTAGTGAAACACTTTTTCCCTCAGCCTACTAATAGTGCATACAATCTTGTTAAATGAATACTTGAAATGATACAGAGAGGAGAATCATACTCACACAGGAAAATTTGTCATTATGCTAAAAAGAGAATCCAATCTGATGCATACCAACCCCCTTGACAAGAAAATTAAGTCAGATTAGGTGTAAAATAGGCATGAGATTCTTCGAATACCCGAATGATATGGGTAATGTTGAAAAGTTTCATAATCTCTAGGTTTTCCAATAGTCATAGATCTCTATCAAGCTTGAATCAATGGTCACTTAAGTTCCTCAAAATCAAGTTATTCCTCGAAAAATCATGGTTCCCAACAATAGTTTTGACTCAATAAGACAAAAGACTGACTCAAGAAAATTAACAAAAAGACTCAAAAAAACAAAACAATAGAAACAAAACGCGTTAGTCGCCACAAGTATACTCCCCCAGACTTACTTCACACCATCCCATTGTGAAAATAAATCTAAAAGAAGCACGACTTACGCAAAAATATCATAGGAATACAAAGAGAGATAATGGAGAAGTGAAACAAACCTGAGCATTTGGATCGATCAATCTCCTAGTGGAACGATCGATCTCAAGTTCTTGGAGTGCTGGATTGATCAATCCTTTATGATGAGGTTGATCTGAAAGTCGGGCGCAGAGGCATATTGTCCTGTGGATCGGTCGATCCCTCATGGTGAGGTCTAGCCCTGGGCATATGATTCTTTGATTCGGTTTTTTTGGTTCTCGGTTCTCGAAAATTAGAACCAATAGGTACTTATTAAATTTCGGTTTGGTTTCGGTTCCCAAAAAACAGAACCAATAGGTACTTATTAAAATTTATTTTGGTATGCATTCAGTTCCGGTTCGGTTTCGGTTCATTTACTTCAGTGTAGTTTTAAAAAAACTTTAAAAAATCATTAAAAACCATAAATTTGTTATAAACTTAAAATTTTTAGGTTTTTTGTAATTTTGATTGAAATTAATTAACAAATTTAGATTTAGAATTACAATTTTGGATATTTACATTATTAAATTATATATAAATAATTATTTTTAAATATACAATTTTATTTCTATTCTAGATTCGGTTCTTGGTTTGGTTTCGATTTTTTTGGTTCTCGAATTTTGGAACCATTCGGTTATTTAGTCGGTTCCGATTCAGTTTGGTTCCGATTCAGTTTGGTTCCTTTTTCTTTGGTTCAGATCGGTATTTTGGTTCCACTTATTATGCTTAGGGCTAGTGAGGTCGATCGCCAAATTGTGTGCTAATGCATATCGTCAGTGGATCAATCGATGTCCAGTTCCTTGGTCGATTGCTAGATCATGCGGTAACCATTTTTCCCGTGGACCGATCGATCTTGAGGTAAATCACAGATCTCAACCAGATTTCTTCTACCTGAAACAAATGAAAACAAGAACAAGAAAAACATAAAACAAAAAATGCAGAAAATGAAATGTATCTACTAGTAGGTTGTCTCCCACTCAGCGCTTGTTTATAGTCGTTAGCTTGACTTTGGTCTCAAATGTTAATCATAAGAATCGAAAGGTTGAACCAATGCACCTTTTGTCCTCCTCCCGTTTCACAATAGAAAATATACCAGAGAAGAAAGGTAATTGTTCACAATGGCAAAACCACATGTTCATCAAAGCAAGCTACCACAAGTGTAAAAATTTCCTAAGATTTTCCTTGAAGTTTGAACTACTTGGAGGATCAAATGCATTTGATAGAACTATGAAGTCAATCTCAAAACAAGTTGAGTTTACTTAAGAGTAGTCAACTTTATCTTGAGACTCACATAATAAATCCAAGCATTCATTAATGAGCAAGAGGTTGCTAGAGATTACCTTTTCAGTGCAGAGCAATGAAATCTCCTCAAAATCATCAATTTCAATGGTTGAATTACATGTACCTTCTAGTGGGCTCTGTGTTTGTTCTTGCATAAGAACACTAGCAACCTTATTCTCATACTCTGATATATCGCTAAACACCAGCTTGGCAATCTCGTCGACTTCTCCGTCGGAGTCGATGATGGAGGTTGCCTCAACATTCTAAGCAAACTTGGTATCAAGCTTCTCCATAAATTTACACACCTTTTCATGCTTACTGTTGAGATCGTAGCACATCCTATCACGTTTTGCATTGATCTTCAACGTAAATTGCTACTATTATGAAGAAGTTGCTGCAACATAGCAATAAGGTCATTCTGATCAGAAGATCCCTCCTTACATGTTTCATCTTGGAAATATCGTTCACACGTCCCCTCGTTACGTAAGTAGTCATTATATAACTGATCATTGTATGAACAATTATAATATGACCACCCAATCGATCCAGACTTGTAATTCATGATCAATAGCTTGCTTTCATGTTAGTCACACCTAATTCAAGAAAAAAGAAAAGAAAATCAAAATAAAAACGTAAGTAAATAAAAACTTAGACTAAAGTTCAATCTTAGATAAAAAGGCAACACAATTGGTTCCCGACAATGATGCCAGAAACTTGATATACTCAGGTTTTAACCTTATGGTTCTACTGCACTGCACAGCAAACGAAGTAGTATCGAATCCACAAAGACCAATGGTTACACTATCAATCTCTAGAATGACCTTAAGCTAAGAAAACTCAAATAACAGTGGAGACGAAACAAATGAAGCAATAAATAATACAAAATTCAATAATAAAAGAGCATCATGCACAAGGAATTCATCAGGAGTAGGAAATGAAATCAGGAAACTATTCAGGACATACATTCAACCAATTCTCGAGTCATACATATAATTATAGCAAACCCACAGTCATGGTGTCGACTGCGATGTCTAACAGCCTAGAATCCTAAAATATCGTTTGGTCCTAGAGGATTAAACATGCATTATCGAATTGGTCTGATCCACAACCAGACTTAACATCAACTTTCATTGGTTAAGGACTAGTTGCTCATCTAAGTTAGTTTTGGCATCTAACAAGCTTTTGGAGAGTTAAATAACCTAAGATCATAAACTAGGTGATCAGGCTAATCTAAGCATTAAACACGGTCTTGGATAGAGAACACACAAGATAAAGTCCTATTTGTTCCTAATTCATTGAATTTCTGAATCCCTAGAAAACCCTAAACATGATTATGAAACTACTCAACCATAGGAAAAAGAAGAAACAAAGAAGAAGAATAAATAAACATAATGATAAACTAAATTAGAAGTAAAGAGAGTTCAAAAATCTTCTCCAAAAGTGGTGGAGGAAGAGATCTTCTCCCTAGAGCTTCAAGGAACAAAAGAAAAGTGACTAAAAGAGTCTCTCCTCTCAAAAACGGTCAACCCTCGGTATTTATGTTCCAACGCTTGACCTAATACAACTTAAATCAAACCATGTTAAATAAAAAGTCACAAACAAAGTTTTTTGTGTAACACGGTCAGAACGGTCGATCTGGGTGCTGATTGATCGATCAACAGGTAGATTGGTCGATCTTGATCTTAGCAGGTCGAGTGCATCTTCTAGTGGCGTCTGTTTTCGGCCAGAATGACATATCTTCGGTAAAATAGTCATATCTTCCTAACCGTTTGTCCGATTACCCTCAAACAACCTCCAAATAAAAGCTAACTCACGTGGCTATCTTGTGTCTAAATTTTTGCTTGATCCAACAGTGGAAAATCTATCAAAGGAAGCCAAAAGTTCTAGCGCTTCTGTATGATTCTGCAATTCTATATGCTCGTTTTCACTCAAAACGGCTTATCTTCTCCAAATGTGACATATAATCTGAAAAGACTATAAAACAGACTAAAACTCTAAAATACATACTTTGACTCAATAAAACTATAGAAAACGAGGACTAAAAACCAATAAAAATACCATTTATCAATTCTACCGGACTTAATCTAAACCAGAAAAATGTCTTAAACACTGCATACAATTTGGTGATGGAAATTTGAAACCAGAGTGTTATTATTGTCTTAAGTTCTTTTTTGCGTTATCAACTATGTTGGCTAAATTATCATATATGTTTTGCTCACATATACATACGTATAGGAAGATATATCTAAATTAGGTAGAATCATTCTCTCATAACCAATAAAGACAAACTATTGAGCCAGATAGAATCCAAAGCAACTTCGGGCGATGAAAGGACAAAACCTACAAGCCTAAACACAAACTACTAGAAACTATGCAGCTACCAAAGTTGGAACCGATGAAAAACGTATCTATAATCATATAAATTCTAATCCGAAAAAATAAAAATTAATAAAAACAAAATTTGATAACGCGGCCAACCGCCAAACAATATTTAGTGTGTTACTATTTAGATAATTAACAGAAAATATTTTATAAAAAAAATGAAAAACAAGAAGAGAAGATGCGGGAAATGAAGGGAAGGGTCATAGTCGGGCTCTGACTCTGAGAAGGAACAAGTGGGGTCCAGCTGTGAAAGCACGCGCGCACGCCACTTGGAGCCCACTCGTTGACTTGCTGTGACTGGAAAAAATAAACGATGAAATTCGTAACCAAAGGCCATTTCTATTTTTTAACTAATTATCTCAGTGCTCTCTCACTCTCACTCTCATCCTGACTCTGACCCTCTTCCTCTTCACCCTACTTTCTCTTAATTTCCCTTCAAACAAGTCAAATTCCATTTCAACCTCTTCTTCTTTTTTATAAAATTATATTTATCCTAAGTCAATTTTTATTTCTTTCATAAGTTGGTCTTAATCTATAAAACTGTTTTGTTTATCTAGATTTAGTTTTCCACCTCTCACAGCATATATCATTATTTTTATCAAAGAAACTCCATTCATAATCCAAATTCTAAATCTTATTAGGAGTTACATGTCTATTCAAAATTAAACTCTATTGAAAACTCCAACATAAATAATCATTAACTACTTGACCAAATTCACTTCTTTAAATATCATTATTTTATAAAACTTACAACATCTATTTTTATTTAGTTGATGTTTTAGAAAAAAAATTATTTCATTTTAGTTGATGTTTTAAGAGTTTTATGCAAAATATATTGTGTTTTAAGTATTTTTGGCTGTTTAAATTCTGCATATTGATTTGTAATTGGTATTTTGGAATTTGTAATAAAACATATTTTGTTTAGGAAAAATAAAATAATCAATATTTTTTAAATCCGTGTGAAAAATCTAAAACATCAACTATAAAAAAACAGAGGGAGTAATAATTACTAAGGTCAAAAAAGTATAACAACGTAAAATATATAGAAAATAATATTTTATTTGACTAAACATGTTTTCGTAATGTTTATAATTTTAAATTTTGTGTAGATAACAATAAAACAATAAAAAGGTTAAAGAGTGTTATGATCGATCCATGCTTACAAAATGTATTTAGGAAACTTTACCGAAAGAATAAAGAAAAGTTGGAAAAATGAAATACTATTCCCTCTCTTTCTTAAATAGTGTTATTCTAGCAACAAAAAGTAGTTTCATAAAGAGTATGATTATACATTTTCAATGCAACTTTTTATAAATAATACCAGTTTTACCCTCTAATCAAAATTAGATAAATGGAATCTAACTAATTATTACCCATAATAATTAAGGATATAAAAGACTTTTAGCATTATTTCTTAATATATGTGAAAAAATATAGAATGACACTCTTTAAAAAACAGTATTATTCTTTTGAAGTGATAACCAATGGAAAAAAATTAAACATTTACTTTGAATTAAACCAAGAAAATAAGTTGGGAATGACGTGGGCAAAAGAGTCAGCGAGAGCCACCTGAAAAAATAAAAATGTCAACCAAACATTAATCCGATGTCTTCATAAATAGTTAACGAAAACCCTACCAGAACAAAAATATCCAATATATATTTATAACTATAAGTATCTCTCTCGTGTGGATTCTCATCATTTCATGTAAGCACAATCTCAGAAGACACACCAATTCATAAGATCTAACTAATTCATATATATATAGTGAGAAGAAAAGCCATGGGAGATCATCATGATTTCATTAACTCAGGAAGCTGGTGGAAAGTTTCTTCTTCTTCTCCATCTTCTTCATCTTCCATGAGAGCAAGCTCAATTGAATCTGGTGGTTCTGCTGTTTTTCATGATAAGCTTCATCATCATGATCATTCATTAACTACAACTGATCATCATCATCATCTCCAGATGATTGGTTTAGGGCTTTCTTCACAATCACCTGTTGATCAGTGGAACCAATCTCTCCTGTGAGTCTTAACTTGTTTTCTTTCATATATTTTTTGGTTTCAGTTCATAAGATTTATGTCTAAAACTAAGTGTAAAGATTTGTTGCGTCTCTTGTCTTTTGTTTTTCTTTGCGGGGGACAAAAGTCGAGGAGATAGTAAAGCGGAGACAAGCTTTGGTTTGATGCTTCAAGAGAATCTTAATTTAGATGCTGCGACTTCAAACGCAAACGCTAATACAACGTCATCCACATCTTCTTACCAGCTACAAGAATCTGATTCCTCTCACCATCATCAACAAGCTTTGTGGAGAGATCCACAAAGCGATTTCAAACCGCAAAATATGACAAACAACAATCGTGGTTTTTTCTTAGATCATCAATTCAGTCCTCATGGTAGTTCAAGTACCGACAGTAGCACGGTGACATGTCAAGGTTTCACTGTCGACAATTCTCCCAACACTTTGTACGCAGCAACAACAACAACTCCTAATTCCTCTAACTCTGCTATGTTTCATCAACCAACTAGCTTTAATTTGCCACCACCTGGCTCTTCCGATCAACAACCTTCGAGGAATCATCATCATCAATCCTCTCTCGGAGGGTACTCTCAGTACGTCTCATCCACCGGGAATTATGATCAAATGGCTTCGGCGTTACCTTCTTCGACTTGGTTTTTAAGAGCTTCACCGCCTAAACCACACAGTCCTTTGAGATTCTCTAACAACGCAACGTTTTGGAACCCTGCGGCTACAGGAAACGTTGGTCCTCCTCCTCATGATGCGTCCTCTAACTTTTTTCCGGTGTTACAACCGCCACAGATTCACACGCCAAGTTTTGATGCACAACAACAAAAGGTATATATTATATATTGATGCATAAGCATAAGCTTGTTCATATATCATATCAAAAAAGCTTGTTCATATATACTTGTATATGTATTGATTCGTTGTAGAATATATCGGAGATTCGAGATTCGAGTAGTTGCGAAGTAAAGAGAGGCGGAGGAGATCAGCCGGCGGCTAAAAGAGCAAAGAGCGAAGCAGCGTCTCCGTCACCAGCTTTCAAGGTATTTTACAATTTTTATAATAATTATTATTATAAAATAGAATAAATAATAAAAGCTTCTTTTTTGGTCTGAAAATAAAAGCATCTTTAAGCACATTTATATAAAACTAGCTCTTGATGTATTTGCCTAAAAAAACCGAATCTTTTTATACAACAAAACAAAACCCTAATATAAACGGCAAAATTAGGTTTTCTCAGTTTTATCAAAAATAAAATAGTTCTACATAATAAATAAAATCCAAACCATCACTAAATTATTGCAAAGATAACAAACATTCTTCCCAAAATTCATGCATGATTACTTAGATTTTTCTTTTGTATTTTATTATTTACTAGATTAAGTTGTTGTATACTAGTATGAATTTAAAAAAATAAAAATTGCTGAATTAGGTGAGGAAAGAGAAAATGGGGGACAGAATCGCTGCGCTCCAACAATTGGTTTCGCCTTTCGGAAAGGTACTCTTTCTTACTTGTCTCTCTTTGTCTGCAAATTTTTGCTTTAGCTTTCTGAAAGATGATGAGTGTGTATTAGTATATTTGTATATTGTCATTATTACTTAGGAGTATCATTTTTTATTTTATACATTTTACTTTATTCATTCATAGATTAGTACTATTATTTTTGGGGATGAATGAAATAATTGTTAGATTTTGTTTTACTGATGAATCTCATGTGGTTTTGTGTCAGACTGATGCAGCCTCAGTGCTCTCTGAAGCCATTGAATACATTAAGTTCCTACACCAACAAGTTTCAGTAAGTTAGCCCATATCCCTTAATTTATATAGTATATATATAACATTTTTTTATACTATATAGAGTTTTGTTATTTTGTTATTCGAGTGATGTACAAACCTGCAAATGATTATGCTTCAGGCTCTGAGCAACCCATACATGAAAAGTGGAGCTTCTTTACAGCATCAACAGGTATTTTTTTCTTTCATAATCATGTACATTAATTATTATACCATTATAATGTTATTATTATACAACTGAAGAAAAGTACAGCTCTCATTCATATTCATTATTACTATATGTACTTATTATAATGCTTGCTTCATCTTCAAGACTGGACAAAACATTATCTACAAGAAACAATGTAACGAGACGGTTTTGTAAGAATGAAACTTAATTTAGTATTGTTTTATAAATGATGCAGAGTACTGATCATCCGAAAGAGATAGAAGTATCAGAAGAACCAGATCTTAGAAGTCGAGGTTTATGCTTAGTGCCAGTTTCGAGCACATTTCCAGTGACACACGATACAACCGTAGATTTCTGGACTCCTACATTTGGTGGGACTTTTCGATAGATAATATAGACGAACAACAAAACTTATAGTAGCTGTTGCTTGACGTATTCTTTAACTTATATATATATCGTTGGTTTCTGATTAAAAAATCATCGCATTTTTAAACGAAGAGGAAGATAGATTCATGGACAATAGAAATGTTTTGTTCATCTATATTTCCTATTTACATATATATGATTAATAATAATGTTTAGTTGATGACCATGCATATATTACAAGAGCTATTAAGATTTTGACATGTTTTTTTTTTTTTTTTTTGCACCATTAATTACTCCAAACACGTTAAAAATGATATATTTGATGACAGGAAGAGCATAAAGATGTTTAGAAAGAATTATAATTAATTAAACTCTCATAAAAAAATTACCATACAAGTTACATTTTCTGTACTATTTTTTAAAATTAAGATAAATGTAAATTATATATTTATACATAAAGATAACGCCGTGACATATATTTTCATATTGAATTTTGATCTCAGTTTGTAGTTTTGGTGTATCCCGACTCGGTTAAAGTAGATCAAAACGATTTCTTGACCAAAAAAAAAACAAGATGAAGTTTTTGAGAGTTTTTATTTTATGGTTGTACAATATAGTATGTATGAAAGATAGATGGCAAGTAATTCGTTATAGAAGAATGAATGTAGGGATTCTATATAATGTAAGTAAGTATTGTGTTGATTGATTCAGAGAAGGAAGAAAGATGATTTAACAATGGAGAAAAAGGAGCTTTTGTTTCTTCCTTTTTTTAGCTATTCTGTTTTTTCGAAAGGGAATAATTAGATTCCACGAATAAGAGTGAGTAATGTGTTCATTTGCATATTTTGATTGGACAACAGCCAAAAATATCTTCATATTTTTATAACTTTGGAATATTGTTAGTGGAAGTAAGATTATGGCCCACAAATTGTATTCATTTTCATTTTTCTCTCTGAAAAGGTTCTTTATTGAATATTTGTTAAATTAAAGAAGAAAAAAAAGTTTATCTTATACTTCCAGAAAATCTCTCTCTCTCTCTCCAAAATTTTCAGTAGCTGAATTATTGTTTTTAGAACCTAATAAATAGTATTTTCAAAAGATAAATAGTTTGCTACTCGGTCCATCTATTTAGTTTTCAACAGCTCTAGTGGATTTAGACCACTTCTTACGTCTTATGTAGAAAATATGAATCAACCCAGTGAGATCTAGTTTGACATGAGATTATATGACTGACCTATCACTTCCACTTTCATCTTTATACACTTGACTAACAACTGATTGTCATTAACTGGATAGCAAACTTCGATTTAGCATAATCCATACTATTACACAAAGTTACAGTACTACCTAAATCAAGTTCTGGTAAGATTTAGCAATTAACAATAGCACTTTCTCGAAAAATAACAAATTTCAAAATTATTTTGTAAAAAACAATCAGTTTCCTATTCTAAAAGCATCGGAAGAACATAAATTTACACGCCAAGCTAGTTTGCTAAGTAGTCTGAAAACACAAAGTGATCAAGAACTAAACTGAAGCAAATCCTTGTAGCCCGTTGTTTAGGTCCGTACCAAATCACATGAAGATATTGAAACTAGATTTACAAAAGAATATAATCACTCCACCATTGTCTTGAGTTAATATGTTTTTTGAGAATCAAGCAAACTTCACCATTTTCTGCATCTCCACTTTGACGTTCACATTTATATAGCCTTTAACACATTGCAATCAGGTTGTTGCACTGATCTTGTTCATGTTTTAGTCCCTTGTTATAAATATAGCATATGGGCCAATCAATAGTTTTGGGTCTTATTGGGCAAACATAAATTCTAATGGGATTTCATGTTGATTAAATCAAACATTTGTTTTAGAATAGTTAATTTTTTTTTAACAAGTAACTATTAGACCAACAACGGCCTCATTTATAGCCTAAATTCTCCAATTGAAATTGGGTGGGACTCGATCTCACTACCAGTTGCCTAGCTAAATAAAAAACAAATCATTTTGGCTACATGTTTTTTTTGACAAGAATACTCAAAAAATTTACCTAACATAAAATTGGTTATGAAATATTTTCCAAATTAATTTCAAATTTTGGTTAAGTAACCAAAACCTGAAACAAGATGAGAGGAATTTAAAAAGATACCTCCGTACAAACATCTACGTGAACAAGTAGCTTTAAAAGATGGAAGAAAGCTGAATGGCGGCGAGATTATCTCCGTTTGTCGGGATCAACGGGTCATGTTGATCGTAGTTCTCGTGGCTATCTACTTCAGATCTTCCCTTAAGTCTCCACACCACCAAGAGGATCAGATCGAGACATGCAGACCGGTAAAGCTCTGTCTTCTCCGATGAAGATCTTTCAGACAGAGTTGAAGCCGATCGTCTTGGGAATCATTCTCTGGTGATTAGCCAATCAACTTCCAAACTTCCCTTTAATTTTGTTTCCGGGTATCTTGTCCTCTGGTTTCGTCGTGGGTTCTCTTCCGAAAAAAAAAGTTCATCCCTCTCTTTTCTCACTGATAGAGAACAGAGTATAGCTACCAGAGTAACTTGATTTTACTGCTGGTTTTTAATCCTCCTCTCGATCTACAATTGAATTTGTTTCTCTTCGTTAGCTCACGGATCACATTTTCTTACTGGTATCAATTTGAAGGTGTCTAAGCATTCTTTTTTCAGATCCAATCTGTCCCTCAACCCTGTTACTTCCCTCTTTACTTGGAATTCTCGCTCTATCTTTATCTCTTAGTTTTTGATCTTCATCTTTAAGTAGTCTCCCTTTGGAATTTGACTCTGCATGTGACAAAGTTTCAACCAAAACTCTAAAAGAAAACTCGAATCCATTTTCTTCTAGTGGCTGAGACTAAAGCTACTTTTCAACAATCTACATCAGTTTCCTTTCTTTTCTCGCCTTTTCTACACACCCTCTGCACCCCAATTTGTTCTGCATGCAACTTTAATGATCCAAATTGAGTAGCAGATCTATAGTCTGCATAACATTTTGTTATTAGAGAGGAGTGGTATGAAAATGAGAGTTACGAAGGGATGATGGGGGATTCGTCGGCATGACATTTTTCCCTGGTATTCCTTTTCCGCAATTGTTGTTATTTGATGATGAAATTCTTACTATGGAATTTCCGGGGAGCAAATAAACCTACGTTCCGACGGTCATTATGTTACTTGTTAAAGAAGAATCATGTTGATGTTCTTGCTGTGTTTGAAACTCATGCGAGTTGGGTGAATGCTGGACGTATTTGCCAGAATTTAGATTACGAGAACCACTTCCGAGTTGATGCTATAGGGCATAGCGGAGGGATTTAGCTTTTGTGGAGGACGAGTGTGGGAAATGTAACTATTGTCATTAGTATCAGTATATACATACTCAGATTGGTGAAGAGGAAGAAGACTTTTATCTAATTGTTGTATATGCTCCCCCATCATCTAGTAGACATAGTGGACTTTTAGGATGAATTAAGTGCAGCCTGCATGAATATTCAGGTCTCGTTTTTTTGTAGGAGGCGACTTTAACACTATTGCTTGTCTTGATGAATGTAGGGGTGGTAATGGTAGTCTTTCACAAGACTCTATGCTGTTTGGGGAGTGAATTCATCATAATTCTCTGATTGATATGGGATTCCGAGGGAATCGTTTCACATGGAGAATGGGATGTTCGGAGAACACTTATATAGCTAAAAGACTAGACAGAATGCTTTGTTGTGCGAGAGCTAGGCTTCGATGGGTAGAAGCCACGGTGTCCCACCTCTCTTATCTTTCATCTGATTATGTACCATTGTTCGTAGAGCTATCTCTGCGTCGATCTACTAACCCGTGTCGCTAGCCTTTCCGTTTTGAAGCGGCTTGGCTAAAACACGAGAGCTTTAGGGATCTTCATAATAGCTCATAGAATCATGACATCTCCACAGAGAGGGCACTAACTAATCTTCAAGCAAGATTAAAGGTGTGGAACCACGAGGTGTTTGGGTATATCACACGACGGAAAGGTCAACTTCTATCAGAGCTTAAGGTTGTCCAATCGGCAATTGAAAATGCAGTCTCAGATTCACTTTTGGAAGAGGAGAAAGGTTTGATTCTAAGACTCGAGGAAGTGATAGAGCAAGAGGAAATAATTTGGTTTCAGAAGTCAAGGGAAAAATGGATAGCTTTGGGAGATAGAAACACTAAATTTTTCCATACTTCCATGGTCATTTGACGCCATCGGAATATAGTTGATATGCTGAAGAATGCTCAAGATGAGTGGATCTCAGATTCTAGCACTTTGGAAAGCGTGGCAATAGACTTCTATAAGGAATTATATTCGTGTGGTGATGTTGTTTCCACAGTAGATCATCTTCCATTAGAAGGATTCCCTCACCTCTTAGTTCATGATAGAACCGAGCTTGATAAGCCGTTTATGGCAGGTGAAGTTAAAGCTGCGGTTTTTGCGATGGGTAAGTTTAAAGCACCGGGTTCGGATGGTTTTGCTCTAGTATTTTATCAAGACTGTTGGGAAATTGTTGGTCCTTCGGTTATTCGATTGGTGCTCGACTTTTTTGCGTCTGGTCACATGCCTGCAGGATTGAATGAAGCTATGTTGGTTCCGATACCTAAGATTGCGAAACCAGAAATATTATCGCAGTTTTGACCTATTAGCCTTTGTAATGTTCTCTCTAAAATCATAATGAAGACGATGGTCATGCGTTTAAAGCATGTTATAACGAAGATTATTAGTCTAGCCTAATCGAGCTTTATTCCTAGAAGGCTTTGTACCGATAATATCTTGGTTGTCAAGAAGCCATTCATAGCATGGGTAGAAAGACCGATAAAAAGACTTGGATGTTATTGAAACTTGATCTTAAGAAAACTTATGATAGAATCAAATGAGACTTTTTGGAAGAAACACTGAAGGCTGCGGGCTTGTCCAATTAGTGGACTAGATGGATTATGCAGGCGGTTGTAAGGCCTGAAATGAGTGTGCTATGGAATGGGGAGAAAATATCATCGTTTATTCCTGGACGTGGCCTTCGTCAGGGTGATCTTTTATCTCCATATCTATTTGTTATTTGTATAGAAAAGCTATGTCATTTGATTACGGCTGCAGTAGATTCGCATCAATGGAAACCTATGAAAATTGTTCGTGGGTGTCCACCGTTATCAGATCTTTGTTTTACTAATGACTTTCTTCTATTTGCGGAAGCTTCAGTGTCACAAATCAGAGTCATTCGAGACATTTTGAAGAGGTTTTGTGATGCTTCTGGGAAGAAAGTAAGCTTTGTTAAGTCGAAGATTTTTTTCTCTAAGAATATATCTCGTACGTTGGCTTCCTTAATAACAATACAGAGTGGTATTAAACAAAATCAAGACTTATGGAAATATTTAGGCATGCCGGTAATTTAGAAACAATTGTCAGAGAACATGTTCTCTGATGTTGTTGAAAAAGTGTCATCTCGGCTTGTGGGATGGAAGAGTAAATGTCTCAGTTTTGCAGGGAGGGTAACACTAACAAAGTCGGTGCTCAACTCAATCCCAGTTTATTTCATGAGTACGATTCAACTTCCAACTTCGACTATTTCAGAGCTTGATAAACTCTCAAAGAACTTTCTCTGGGGGAGCACTCAGGAGAGGAGATAGCAATACCTTGTCAGCTAGAAGAGAGTGTGTAGACCTAAACAGGAAGGTGGCCTTGGTATCCAATATACTAAGAATATGAATCTCGCCCTTCTTAAACCCGACTGGCTTCTGGGCTGCCTTGCTTAAAGGCAAGTATAATGCTATGGATATGAGAGATGAGAGGTGGTCGATACTGAATGGACGTAGCTCATCAACATGGCACAGCATTCTTTCGGGCATGAAACAAGTGGTAATCCCAGGTCTAATGTGGCTAGTTGGCGATGGAAGAAAGCTCATTTTTCGACCGATTGCTGGCTTTGAGATGAGCCTCTACTAGGCTCAGAATCACAAAGACACTTGGTAACAAATATCGATGCTAGGGTATGTGAGTTCTGGTGTAAGGGACAAGATTGGAGAATGAACTCCCTTTCATCAATTTTATTAGATACAGATCAGTTGAGACTCAGGTCTAGAGTTATTGACAATATCTCAGGTGCTCGGAATAGGATGATTTGGGTTCACACGAATAACGTCTCCTTCTTGGTGAGTTCCGCCTATGCCTCTATATCCTATGATGCAACACCAAGAGTTGACATGGGGTTATTCTTTGCTCGCCTTTGGAAACTTTAAGTCCCTGAGAGAGTAAAAACTTTTCTATGGTTGGGAGTCCCTTAAGTATTAATGACTAACTCGGAGCGTCATCGACGCCACCTAAGTAACACGAGGGTCTGTCCAGTATGCAAATTGGGGAATGAAATAATTCTACATGTGCTGCGAGATTGTCAGGCAATGACAGGCATTTGGAGACGTTTGGTCCCGAGTAATTTGCTTCATGAATTCTTTAATATGTCCTTGTTGGAATGGCTCTTCAGAAACAGTGGGGATCATCGAAAAGTGCATGAAGGACAGTGGAATACTATGTTCTCCTTGTCAATATGGTGGGCATGGAAATGGAGATGCTATAATGTTTTTTGCTCCACATTTACTTGGAGGGATAGAGTTTGGTTTCTCAAAGATCTTACTAAGGAGGTCACGCAAGCAAATGCATCACTCACATATGAGAAAAATCAGATGATTCCGAAGACCTTAAGTAACATCCATTGGGTTAAGCCGGAAGCAAGATAGATGAAAATTAATACGGATGGTGCAGTTCGTGGACAGAAAGGGCTAACTACGTCGGGGGTGTGCTGAGAGACGACCATGGGGAGTGGTTAAAAGGGTTCGCGTTGAACATAGGGGTATGCTCGACCCCGTTAGCGGAACTTTGGGGAGTATACTATGGGTTTCTCATTGCATGGGAAAGTAATTATCAACGAATTGAGTTAGAGATTGACTCAGAATTGATAATTAACATTCTTAAGATAGGGATCAATGAACTTCATCCCCTCTCTTTCCTAGCATGCATGTGCTATGGCTTACTAGCAAGGGACTGGATATTCCGGATCAAGCACGTCTATAGGGAAGCTAACCGCCTTGCGGATAGGTTAGCTAACCATGCATTTTCTTTATCTCTTCGTTTACATTTGTTTGATTATCTACCAGATGAGGTGTTGTCATTGCTTACAGATGACACTAACGGGGTATCATTTCCGAGACATATTGTTGTTTGATTATGTAGTTTTTAGCTTAAAATAAAAGTTTTAAGGGTCTTGTGCCCTTTGCTCGACCAAAAAAACAATGAGAGGAATTTAAGCAGGCAACGCCATTTCACGAAGAGGGACATCTAATTATTGCATTTGCTCGAAAAACCATTTCTTCTTCCACACAAATTTTCTAATTTCATACCCATTTTGATTTATGTCGGTATAGAACCCAAACTAACAGTATCCGATGGGAAATAATTGTCGTATTAGCTTCATCAGTTATAAAGATTTGCTCGGATTTGGTTGGTTTTTCTGACAGCAGCTGACTGCAGCTGCCGTTGGTTTCTGTCAATGATGTAGCTGTCAGGTGTTATCGGAGACTACTCCCGTCAACGACCATCGATCTTCTTGTCGTTGGTGACCATAGGCGTTTTGGTCATCGCTTACTGTCCGTAACGTGACCGTCGATTATTGTCGGAGACCTCTCCCGTCGATCACTGTCGATCTGCATCTCGTTGATAGCCGTCAGGCTGCATTCGTCGGTGACCGTCGGTTCCTTGCTATTGGTTTTTATTGGAGAATAGTCGGTCAGTTACCGTCGGTGTGCTTGCTTTATGTAACCATCAGTTCTGACCTGTTGGTGCGTTGGTTAAATCTTTGACGAAAGCCGACAGACCTTTATTTATATTTTAAATTAATTTTAACAATTTTAATAATTATATATTAATTTATTTTAATATATTTAAAACTAAAAATAGAAATGAAAATAAAATATAAATTAATAAAAGTTTATGTTATAATTAAGATATAAAAGAATTGTTCGGTCTAAAATTAAAAGTCCGGGTTTTGGGTTTTGCTATCATCCGGTAAACTCTGAGGTTCGAGCATCTGTAATAGATGGGCAATCTGACCTTGACTCTAGGCAATATGAGCTTCACTCCTTGCTTGCCTTTCCTGAGTCTCGTGAAGTCTCTCCTCCATGCTCGATTGGTTGGCCCTGAGATTTATAAGCTCTTGTAGCTCCTGCTGACTGAGACCGAATCCTTGACTCACGTCAACACTTGCAGGCAATCCATTTGCGTTAACAAGCTTATCGAGTCCAAGATGTAGTCCCTTGCTGCAACGAGTTTCCTACAAAATAAATAAAATATTAAGACGTTTTTCAATATAATATTACAAAATATAAGAATTTATATAATTAGATTAAATGAATACCTCAATGACAATTTGGTTGATGTCAGCCCGAGTCAGTGAAAGAGAAGGGCCGACTCCATCATGTGTCATCTGTGTTTGCAGCTCTTCGGTCGTCTGCTCAACCCTCTCCACTACCTCAAACACGTTCAGATTCTCAATCCTCCTGGACTTCTTACCAGTGTAACATTCCCTCATAAGGCTGAGTCTATTTGGTAAGCATCCATTCTTAATAGCCTACAAAAACAGAAATAATTTTTTGAGTATACTATTAATAGAAAAAAAATATTTAGAATATGAAATTACCATATCTTATTCAACGCGCTCAAAGGTATTGCAGCCAATGTTGTGGGTACCCTACACCTTCACTTTCACATCCTTATCATCTTGCCGGTTCTCCTTGTTGCGCTCAGGTATCTTCTTTGTGGCCGATGAACTTCAATACTCTACAAACTCTGGGAATTGCTCAGTCGAGCAACCATGGGGTATCGTCGTTGGATCTCTCTCCCATGCAGTCTTCCAGGCATAGATGTGGTTGCTGTCTGAAATACCGCACTACTCCTCAAAATTTTTTCGAACTTGAGGCGTATGTTATACCTCTTGTTGGAGGTGAATTCGAGATCCTACTTCGGTCCACGAGAAACAACGGGTCAAGTGCTAAGTTATAAACTCATTGAAATCATCAAAGCTTCAACTCGGATATCCTCATCAACTTGGAAAAGTCTCTTCTTGGAAAATGCCTAAAACTTGACAAGAAGTTGGATGACACATCAGCATGCAAAGAAATTGAAATTTTCCTATTCTGACATAAAATTTATAAAAATGTAGCATGAATATTTTAGATACGATCTTATCAATATAATTGTAAATTTTCCTTAATTCTATCTACTCTATAACTACCTCTGTGATCTATAAATATAGGAGCAGATCCTTCGAAAGAGGGATCGACTTTTGGACATACATCAAGCTAATAAGAACACTCTATTCTGTAATCATCTCTACTCGTCAAAGTTAACTACTTTTGCTCCAATCCATCTCACAAGTTTCCTTGCCCATTCTCCCCCTCTTTATAATCAGGAACCTTGCATTCTAGAACTCGTTGTGGTAGACCCGGTTCCAACAGTTAGCACCATCTATGGGGAAGATATCAAAGGATATATTCACACAAACAAAAGAAAGTTCTTAGCGAGAAAGGATGGTCGAAGGCGAAATCACCATCAATTCACCAAAAACAGAGGGAATCTCACCCTCAGGAGCACATTGACCTGGCAAATGGGTCATCTTTGAATTCAACTCGGACTCAGGCAGAGAATTACAAAGAAACCCGCAAAGACACTGATCTCCCACTCCACCTCCGGGATCACCGTCACTTGGAACCGTAGTGCACAATCTGATCGCACAACACGAGGCTTCTGATCGAAGAAACGCAAAGAGATTCGATAGAATTGAGTCTTGCATGAATGATTATAGCCTCCCTGATTACACATGTCAATAGGCCCACAGAGTAGTACTGGCTAGTGTGCAAAAGAACCTATTTGGAGGAGTACCAAGCTGCAACCAGTGAACACCTCGGTACTAGAGCATTCTATAATGCAAAGCCTGCCTAGACAACATGTCCCAGCAACTTTGGACGTTGTAACCGTATTAAAGATGATGGACGACATGAAGTCAAAATTCCATCAAGCTACCAGCTCGGCACCCAAAATAGGAAGAATCCTAGCTGAATCTCAAAACTCACCATTCACACCAAGATTGTGAAGGGTTTTGGTGAACAGAGGGTTATGATTTCGATGCCCTTCATATGATGGAAACTCGGATCCAGTAGAGTTTATGAGTGCCTTTAACGTCATGATGAACAGGACAAACTACAACTTGGATCAGGAAGACGTAGCTTACTGTCAGTACTTTGCTGAAAACTTAACCAGCGACGCTTTGGTATGGTTCACCAAGCTGCCAACTGGGTCAATCGAGAGCTACAACCAACTCGCCAAGTTATTCATGAAGCAATATGCCTTATTCTTCAACCAGGACACCTCAACAGCCGAGTTGAGATCCTTGATGCAAGGTTTTGATGAGCCCCTTAAGTTATACGTCGGACGCTTCAAAAAGATCCAAAAAAGGCTAAGTTCAGTGACGACATCGCCATTGAAGCTCTCTAAACTAGAATGGTAACCAATGAAACTCTCAAACAGGATCTTTTCATAAATTGTTCTAGTACGATCTCAGACGCTCTCTGTAGAGGAGCAAGACATGCAGATTATTTGGAGGAAAAGCAGATCCTCGCCCAAAACCAAGAAATGTAGTGAAACTCGGCAACAAAAGAGCCAAAAGAAGGACACTATGAGCCGAGACAACATAATAAAGGAAAAATGACTTCGGCAACAATCTTTCAAGTCGGAGATGGTAGCAACTCTCATGGGAAGTCATTCAACAACACCTACAATTAAACTGAGTATTGCCTGTTTCACAACAAAGCAGGTCATTTGACTTCAAAGTGCAAGTAATTTCAGGAATTCCTCGCCGAAAAATTTAGTATGGGGAATTGATAGTTTTTGAGGAAGAGACTCAGAAATTTAAGGCGCAAAAACAGAAAGAAGCAGAGTTATGCGAAGCAGCTTTCAATTCAGCAGGTCCGAAGAGCGACACATCAGAAACAACCAAACAAAAAAAATTAGTCATGGACAACGCCGATTCTGATGATCATAGGTTGTTGTTATTACAATTCTGTGACAACACCATCCGTTCGATCAAGAAACACGAGCGGAAAATTGTTGCTTCGATTAATCTAGACCCTTTATGGGAGAATATGCGGATAGTATACTCGGTAATAACATTCACGACTCAGGATATTAAAGGAGTTAGTTTTCCGCATAACGATCGCATAGCATCAAACTTCAAGTTACCGACTATGATGTTTCACAAATTCTCATCGACACTAGGAGTTCAATTGATCTTATCTTCAAGGAAACTTTAGGCACTACCAGATGTTCAACTCAAACCGATGGACATAACTCTTACCGCATTCAATAGAAGTACAATCAACGCAATCGGAATGGTGAAACTAGCAGTCCGAGTTGCGGGGATCACATGATGGATCAAGTTACTCGTTGTAGATAAACCACCAATCTACAACATGATCCTGGAAACGCCTTGGATACACGCAATGCAAGCTGTTCTATCCAATTATCATCAATGTGTTAAAACTCTGACAAGTGAAGGAGTCTACACACTTAAAAGAGATCAAAAGATATCTAGAACTTGTTTCATTGCCGAGTTAAAATTGCAGAATAAATCGTGCATGATCACATCGTCAGTAGGAAGCAAAGCGTTGTTGTAACCTCCTACTCCCAAAAAATTGGACCAATCAACTGTAGAACTCGTCAACATCGACTTAAAAATTTGTTAAAATGCGTGAACATCAGAGTCGATCTAAGAAAATCAATCAAAGACAAATTGATTCAACTACTAGAGAAGAACGTGAAAACGTTTGCATGGATAGCAAGCGACATACCCAAAATCAACATGACAATTGCAAGTCACAGGCTGAATGTTGATCTGACATACAAGCCAATCAAGCAAAAACAAAGGAAGCACGGACCATCAAATGAAAATAAATCCCTTCTATTTTATCCCACACAAATCGTTTACCTGTAACTATTCAATATCCCTATGAAAAATTAAACGAATGCCGTAATTGACAAGGTCAAAAAGCTAATTGAGATCGGATAAATCATCAAAGTTCAATAACGGAATGGATAGCCAACCCGGTAATCATTCCAAAAAAGAACAGAAAATGGCGAGTATATGTCAACTTTACTAACCTGAACAAAGCCTACCCTAAAGATAATTTCCCATTGCTGAACATCGATTAAATTGTTGAGGCAACCGCAAGGAATAAACTTCTTTTGTTTATGGACGTTTTCTCGGGATACAACCAGATTCGGATGCATCCGGACGATATGGAGAAAACTTCGTTCATCACAGAGCGAGGAATCTATTGCTACAAAGTCATGCCATTTGGGTTAAAGAATGCGGGAGCAACCTATCATTGGTTGGTGAATAAGATGTTTGCCGAATAACTTGGGCAAACGATGGAAGTATATATAGCTGATATGTTGGTCAAGTCGTTAAAGGCACAAGATCATGTCGAACATTTAGCCAATTGCTTCCAAACACTGAACGAGTACCTGATGAAGCTCAACCCAGCAAAATGCACTTTCGGGGTGACCTCAGGGGAGTGCCTTTTATACATAGTTACTCAAAGAGGTATCGAAGCTAACACAAAATAGGTCACAACAATTTAGGAGATGCCTTCTCCGAAGAATAAGCGAGAAGTACAGAGGCTGACATATCGTATAACAGCTGTAAACTGTTTTATATCCCGATCAATGGGTAAGTGCCTCCCATTCCACAACTTGTTGTGCGGAAATAAGGATTTCAAGTGGGAAGAGACTTGCGAGAAGGCTTTTCCTGAGTTGAAGGAATATCTTTCAACACCACCAATCCTCGCGAAACCTGAAACAGAGAACCTTTGTACTTATACATCACAGTTTCCGCATCAGTGGTGAGCTGCATGCTAGTTTGAGATGACAGAGGAACTTAGCACCCATTCTTTTATGTCAACAAGTCATTGGATGGAGCAAGTCATTACATAGTAATTGGATCTTCTAATGCGAGTACAAAGAAACTCGCATTAGCGGTAGTCACCTCAGCAAGGAAGTTATGAACTTACTTTCAATCTCATACAGTTATAGTATTAATGAATCATCAACTGCAAACAATACTAAACAGTCTAAATCAATCAGGGCGATTGACCAAGTAGACGATCGAGTTAAGCGAATAGGACATCGAGTTTAAAGGACGAACAAGTGCAAAGTCTCAAGTTTTAACCGACTTCCTAATCGAGCTATCCCTCGATGTAGAGCTACTAGAGTCAGACAAAAGTCTTCAAACATGGAAGATATACGTAGATGGATCTTCATCGCAGCACAACTCAGGAGTCAGCATGCGACTAGAAAGCCCGACAAAGAAATTTTAGAGCAATCGTTCCAACTTGCATTCTCGGTATCCAACAACAAATCAGTGTACAAAGCATTGATCACATGAATAAAGTTGGCCAAGGAAGTCGAAGCAACCGACATCAATTGCTATTATGATTCCCAGCTAGTCGTTAACCAGGTGAATGGGGGCTACAACACAAAGAATGATCGCATGGAAGCTTATCTTAAAACCATTAAAGATTTGATTAAGGATTTGAGGTTCAAGATCAATAAAATCTCTAGATCTGAGAACACCTCTACCGACGCTCTAGCACCTCTCGTATCCACAATGGACCCTATTTAGAGATAAATAATACAAGGGGAAAGTATAGATCGCCCGAGTAAAAGCTTACCAAAAGGAGACTTCGAATTCATCTCGGCCATATATGAAATTCAGGATGAATCCGATACCGAGATGACAGACACCAAGGAGACAAGCAAACCAAAGGTTGATTGGCAAGACAAGAGCCTCACATATATCCTTGACGGTGAAACGACAGAGGATAGATGGGCTGCTTGTTGTCTTAAAGCCAAGTGCGCTTTCTATGCCCAAGTTGATGAGAAGCTTTATCGAAGGAGTACAAACAGAGTATTACTTACTTGCATTCACCCTGATGAAATTGAAAAGATCATCAAAAAGGCGCGTGATAGAGCTGGTGGAAACCACAATAGTGGAAGTATGCTTGTTCAGAAGATCATGACACTCGATTACTATTAGCCGACTATGGGGCAAAAGATTGTGCTCAATGCATAGCTAAATATGATAAATGCCAGCGACACAGGCACATCATCCATGCCCCTACTGAGGCGCTATCCTCAGCAATCATGCCTTATCCATTCATAAGATGGGCAATGGATATAGTCGGCCCATTACCATCATCTTGACAAAAGCGACTCATGCTTGTCATGACGGATTATTTCTCAAAGTGGGTCAAGGTAGATGCTTATTCTCAGATCAAAGATAAACACATGATCAAATTTGTATGGAAGAATATCATCTGTCGACATGGGCTATCTTACAAGATTGTGATAGAAAGCGGATATCAATTTATCTCGGCGAAGTTGCCAACTTTTGCACCAGATGGAATATCTGAGTAAGCAAGTCGACTCCTCCCCTAGAAGGCCCTCCAGAAGGGCGAGCGCTTAGTCCATCGAGCACAGAGTTAAAGCGATCTTCGACATTTGGAAGATTAAAATCACTGAGACCCATTTTCAGAAGAATGAAAAGAGTATAAGAAAATTTTTTAAAAAGGATTGAACTCGGAAGAAAATAAGAGAACAAAGATGGAAGTCGCTAAAGTTAAACTGTGAAGATGAAAAAGGAATGGTAAAAGAACAAGAAGCACGATATGTATTGGAATTTACCAAAAGGCGAAATGACGCCAGTCAGTAATTATGACTGAGTGGGAGAAATCGAAGCAATGCCACGCGGTAATCTTACTAAACGCGTAGAAACTGAGGCGACTGTTTGAATAACCCATTCACAGACTAACACGTGGACCATAGATTCTAGAAGCTGGAAAACCTCCCGACTCGGAAATTCTGCGCTAAAATTTTTCGAGTCTAGGGGGACAATTATTTGAGGTGGATCCGAGATCCTACTTTGGTCCACGAGAAACAACGTGTCAAATGCTAAGTTATGAACTCATTGAAATCATCAAAGCCTCAATTTGGATGTCCTTATCAACTCGGCAACTTTCTTCTCGGAAAGTGCCTAAAACTTGATGAGAAGTTGGATGACACATCAACATGCAAAAAAATGGAAATTTTCATATTCGATATGGAAAATTTCTAAAAATCTAGCATGAATCTTCTAAATAAGATCTTATCATTATAATTTAAAATCTTCCCTAATTCTATCTACTTTGTAACCGCCTCTATGATCTATAAATAGAGGAGCAGATCATTCGAAAGAGGGATCGGCTTTTAGACATATATCAAACTAATAAGAACACTCTATTCGAAAATTATCTCTACTCGTCAAAATTAACTACTTTTGCTCCAATCCGCCGCACAAGTGTCCTTTCCCATTTTTTCCATCTTTTTAATCACGAACCTTACATTTTAGAACTTTTTGTGCTAGACCCGGTTCCAACACCTCCAAATTGAAATATTGCTGTCAATTGTCTAAAAATTATGATAGTAATGGATGTAAAGCATTAAAAAATATAAAAATGATGTAAGGAAAAAAAAATTATCGCAAAAGATTTGAACCACTGCTCCTTCAGCCAAAAAGGAAATTTGTTAAAGGTTAGATGCGCAAAAGAGAGCTGCTGCTATATCATAAGCTTTACCAACATGACAATATGGCCCTCGCCCCAAAACCTATAAAATTAAGATAATTAGAATTTACATTTTATTATTTATTAAGCAGTGAATAAAATAAAACAATTGTAATAGATACCATGTCGAACCTGTAGTTCCCAGATTATGATCGAGAACCTTAAGATGACCACGCCCATGACTCGTCAATATTTGCTCGAGCATCATATGCAACGGTGGCTGCTGGACTGATGGCCCGGCCTGTGTTTCCGACACATGAGGTGGACTATGAGGCGGATTTAGAGTCCAATCAGAATCATGGTGTGATGCTCGCCGAGAACATGATCCCTGAAAACCGTCGTATGAAATATCCCTAAAAAAATGTAACACTATTATTTTTATAACGTTATATTCCGTATATATATATATATATATATATTT
The DNA here is from genome assembly GCA_900406435.1 of Lepidium aucheri. NCBI lineage: Eukaryota > Viridiplantae > Streptophyta > Magnoliopsida > Brassicales > Brassicaceae > Lepidium > Lepidium aucheri. The sequence continues at coordinate 106 of OVBA01001434.1, read as the reverse complement.
ATATCTTATATTTTATGTATTTATACTATATTTTATAAGATATACATATAACATATAAATTTATTAATGTTTTAAGTATATGTAAATATTTATTTTATATATATAT
>OVBA01001433.1:182-44464 GCA_900406435.1 Lepidium aucheri | reverse complement strand
AAGTCAGAGGAACGAGACATCATCGTCGTATAGGTTTCACGAAAATCATCACGAGTGAACCATTGTCGAAGATCATGTCGTGTGGCAGCAATTTTGGGACGACTTGACGAGGCAACATCTTCTCCATTAGCCTTGCGCTTGCGAGTTGGAGTTGGCGGGTTAGTCACCGGTGGAGGACGGGTATCCATTGGTTCAGCATTTGCGGGAGGATCATCATAACCAGCAGAGTCAGATTCAGTCCTTTCCTCCGGATCAGTTTCATCATCAAGATTGCCGGAGGCATTATGTCCGCCCTCATTATCCGACCAAGCAAGCGGGCATTCAGGAGCATCATGGGTAAGGAATCCGCAAAGAGTACAGAAGTTCCTTAACCGTTCATACTGCATGAACAATGTCACAATATCACGGGCGAAATCAAATTGGCGTTGGAAACACAAACCTTCATCGATATTGGCCAAAAGAAGAACACGCACATAATCAACACGAGCAGAGCCCTCTGTGTTGAAATCTGTCTCGATGAAGGTCCCCAAACTCCGACCAATGATCTCAACCATTCTCTTGGTCAGAAACTGCAACGGGATCCCAGAGATGCGAACCCAGAATGGTATGCTTTTTAAGTCATCGTCGGTTTGGTTTGGAGCCCATTTCTGCACCACCGCCATCCATTCCGCAAAAGACCACGGAGTCCGGCGCAGCACCGAGTTCATCATTTCTTCAGACGGGAAGACAAATTGGATTATCTGGTTATCCAGAATCCGACCCGTGACTTCATCACCACAATTCCAGAGGCGGGGAAAGGCGAGTTGCATAGCCCGCATGTTTTGCTTACGACGATTCACCGGCCGCACCACCAAACTGTGAGCTGTTGCACCGGATGCCTCCAGACAATCTGCAAGTGGAACCGCAATCACCGATTTCTCAATTCCCAGCGTGATCTGCTTCATCTTCGTCACATAATCAGACATGATTAATAGCCTTAATGGAAAGGGTCGATGGTTGAGAAGCAAAGTGAGAGAAGAGAGGAGGCAAACACTGGATACATATACGCACAAGGTAATGGTTATGTGATCCAGACATAACCGCCGATCATAATCGGTGATGGTTGCTCGTGAAAAAAGCGAAGAAACTGTTTCACAAGAGAGAGAGGGAAGAGAGAGAAAAGCCATCCCACACCCCCACATTCTTTGTTACGTCAATAATGCAAACGGCGGTGCGGTTTTCCGTTTTTTGCGTCCCTCTTTTCGTTATCGCTTTTGCTAATAAACCGGTCACGACCATTTATCGAGTTAATCAATTTCACAATCCAAGTTGCAAATCTTTATTTTGTATGTTTTATTTTTCCAATAATAATGAGGACAACCGAACCAAAAATTCATTCAAGGTGATTGACTTTTCATTACGATGATGAAAAATGGCCTTTTCATGTGAATTGACTTTCATTACCGATAAAACGAAAAAGACATCGTGTAAAGTTGATTTTTGGATAACTATGGGTTTCTTCTATAAATAAGATCTTCTACAATCATATGAGAATGTTAATTTGTTTTATTTCTGTCAAAGAAGTTTAATTTAGTTTAGAGTCTCGAACCTTTATATAGAGAGATCAAACATATATATTGATAAGTGCATGAATTCTGGTATATCTTAAATCTTGGTAACTCAGATGAGCACCGGTTAATATAATAATTAAAAACCCTGTAGCTAATTCAATTATATATTTCATGTAAATAGAAAACTAACCCGATCTGTAATGTCAAACCCTAATTAAATGAGTGTAAAACAAAATACTACTAATAATAATAATAAATAAATTGTGGACAGCTAGCCCAGTTTTGACATTTTTGGATTTCGTATAAAATATCCTCGTTCACCTTTTCTCAATTTATTATAATATTTTATGGCAATAAACCATTATAAATTGTCAATGGTCAAGAACTCAGATTATGGAACGAAGCCGTTTGGGATGCAAATACATAGTTATGGAATCCCAAAATCATTCACACTCAGAGCAAAAGCAATGGTGGATACGTAGGTTTTTTTTAATTTTTCTTTTTTTTTTTGTGTGTCAAAAAAAAAAATTAGAAAACGGACCAATCGCGGGCCGCCACGTGTCGTGGGGCCCGCAAAATAGTGGAGAAACTCATCAGGCATCGGTTCTTATATAAAATCCTTAAAATACTAGCTCTAAAAATTTATTAATATTTTATTACTTTTTTTCTTGAAAACTGTTCCAAGATACTCCTAAAATATTGCATTGTTGTGGTACTTGCCAATGGATAATGGTCCACAAACTACCTATATCCATCCGACTCGACGTTATTATTACTATATCTATACGACACCAAATTCATATTTATATTTGTAATTAAATTGAAAAAAAGATAAGTGGTTGCTACATACTAAAGATTAAAGAAAACAAATAATAGGGGTGCAAGGTATGAAAATATATATCCAAAAACATCACATTACCAACCATACATTTCGTTTCTTTCTTGTTTTGCTCCTTATAAAAAATCGTTATATCCTTATAATATAATCGGAGTTAGAATTCTTTGATATATAGGCAGGAAATATACATTTCATTAAGAAAATTATTTTATCAAATGATATAAATTCTTTTTATACAGTTTAATCAACCAGAATTCAATACAAGGTAGTCGTGTAGTTTAGTTTAATAGGATTTGAGACTTATTTTATACATTTGATTCTGACAATTTTTTTATCAATGATGTGATCCATTAAATGTGATCATAACCTAAAGAAAAACCCTAACCTAAAACTTATTTAAATTTTTTTCATCAGTTGGTTATAATTTTTTTCATGATATTTAAATTTCCTTTAAAGCTATGACCACTAGATCGGCATTAATGATTCGAAGGGAAATTTGTCACTTTCCGTAACCAGAACTAAGCTATCATTTTAAGCAGACAAATTATACATTTGTCTTTTTCATTAGGAGTAATTTACTCTTCACACGTCGTTCATTTGATCACGACAAGAATACATTATTATGTGATATCAGTTTTGAATAATTACACGATCAATCGTTGTCTAATAATATAAAATCAATTTCAATTAAAACGAAAAAATCGTTGTCTCAAATACCAATGGTACGTACGCATGCCGTCACAACCATGGCAAACGTACAAGCCTTATGTATTTACCAAATTGCCAAGGATACTATAATTTCCAAAGCCATACATGATTATAACAATATTAACATTATTATTTTTAAATCGTCTATATATCTTTCGAAGTTCCACACATATCACAACTGTAGAAAGAAACAAATTTTTGTTACCCAATAAGCAAGGAATTCTTAAATAAATATAGAAAGGAAGAGAATTTTCTTTTATGAGTGGCTTGAGTGTTCCCACCAGGCACCCGATGTGAGTTCAAAATAGAATCCGAGATTTCTATATATGGACAAAATTTAAAACATATACAAATCTAGTTCGACACATCTAAGTATCTAACCTAAGTTTTTAATATAACACACGTTAAATTATACCATATATATAATATGATCATTATTTATTCACTAATACGAAGAGGGTACGGAAGTCAAAGATTTGTATCACATATAAGATTTGGTAGACTGAAACAATCTTAGCTAGTTTCAACTTTTTCGTTTAATATATATCTATACTTAAACTTAATATGTTTGACTTCATATAGTTTCATTTGACGTACTAATAAATTTAAAGTTTAAACTGAAAGAAAAAAAGGCATGCGATATCAGATTTAATTGTCCATTGAAGAAATACATTAAATATGTAGACAATCAATGATAGAGTATATCAGAAATAGAAGACCCAGTTATCTCAAAATCAGGTTCAATTATATTTGTTGTATTTTTCGGTTCTATTGGTTAGTTTTTTTCCTTTTCTGGTTTTTATATACTCTATAACAAACTCTTTTTCACAATTAAGATCGAAAAATTAATTTCTTTTTTCTCTCAAAGTTCATCAATAAAAGTTTTTCTCCCAAATTGTTTTTCGTCTAACATGGTATTAAAACAATTTCTTGCTCACCTTTGCGTTTCTATCCTTCTAATCAGAAGTTTTCTCCGAAAATTTTCTGTTCTTCAAGTTTTTATTGCAATTTATGCAATTCTTTTTGTTTTCTTTCAAATTCGTGGTTGATTATTCTGGCAATCACTTATTCTCCTAATCTCTTGGCTATTCCACCAAGATAATTCTTCGAAAATCATGATTTCAATTCACAAATCAAAATAAGTTGTTGCTCGAGGAAGCATTGTTAACAAAAGAAAGATTCCCCACCAATCCATATAATCCAGTAATGAATCAAGCTGAGATAAACTATACAGGAACTCAAAATCTCAATCAATCATCTACTATGATTCCTCCAGAAACTTATCTAAGATCTTTGACTCAAGACCAACTGGTTTTTGATGAATCCAATACTCGCCTTACTTCTTGACCAGTGTAAACAATTCAGTTTCATCTATTATTTCAAAAACCTTAGATGGTACAAATTATAATACTTGGAGCATTGCTATGTGCGTTGCTTTAGATGCAAAGAACAATTTAGGATTTGTTGATAGTTCATTGCCAAAACCTGATAAATTGCATCCTCACTATAAGATCTGGTCTAGATGTACCAACATGATCAAGTCTTGGATTCTCATTTTTGTGTTTAAGGAAATTTATGATAGTATCTTGAGATTACCAAATTTTGCAGAGATATGGAAGGATCTAATATCTCGATTTCATGTGACAAATCTACCAAGATCATATCAATTATCCGAGCATACTTGGTCTTTACAGCAGGGAGCAATGGATCTTTCCACATATTACACAAAATTAAAGACCCTCTGGGATGATTTAGATGGGACACATTGTTTTAAAACCTGCAGGAATTGTCAATGTTGTGGTACTACTCAGACAAAGTAAGATCATTCTAAAGTGATAAATTTCTTACTGGTCTCAATGATTCCTATTCTAACATCAGGAGTTAGATTATAATGAAGAAGACAATTTCTAATCTCTCAGATGTTTACAATGTGGTTGATCAAGACCACAGTCAAAGGTACATTCAGCCTGTCCCAAATGCTTCAATCTTCAATGTTGCAGAAACCCTCCCTACTTCTTCTACTCTTGTAAAAGCTTCCTATGTGAATCAGAAAACTCAAAGGCCTATATGCTCTCTCTACGGTTATACTTGGCACACTATGGACAAGTGTTATAAATCCATGGATATCCTCCAAGTTTTATACACAAAACTAGACAAGCAACAACAAAACCAACAATTGCTCAACTCAGTCTCGCAGACCAAAGTAATATGGCAATGGAATTTCTGGAATGGTGCAGAATCTTACCAAGAATCAAATTGAAAGTGTTATAGCTTACTTCAATTCCCAATTACCTACATAAAGACAATATTGTTTCATTCCCATCAACCTCAAGAGGTACAATCACATCATCTGATGGTATGACCTTTAAATCTTTCACTTTAAATCTTGTTGGAATGTTGCATTCTACTAACACTAACTTGTCTAATAAGTCCTGAATTGTAGAAAGTGCTGCAAGTCATCATGTTGTTTACGATAAGAGTCTATTTTCTCATATTACTGCTCTATAGATAAGTATATTACTTTGCCAATATGTGTAGACATTAAAATCGGAGGTATTGGAGACATACAAATGAATAAGCATCTGGTTTTAAGGGATGTTCTTTTTATTGTTAACTTTATATTAAGTCTTATGAGTGTTAGTCAATTGACTAAAGATATAAAATGTCATTTTCATTTTTGATGAATCTACTTGTCTAATACAAAATCCTATCAATGGGCTGACGATTGGACAAACTAATATGATTTGCAACCTATACATCTTAGATGGAAGCTCAATAACTAGTAGTCCTTCTTGCATTTCTAATTCCTTTTCTCTTAATCTAGTTGTTGGTTTTTCTCTTTGGCACAATAGGTTAAGTCATCCTCCTATGCCAAAGATTGAGTCTATTACCAATGTACTTGGTCTCAAACAAAAGAATAATACTCGTTTTCATTGTTCGGTTTATCCTTTAGCAAAACAAAAGCATTTACCTTTCATTTCTAATAATAACATTTGTTCTAATTCTTTTGATCTTTTACATATTGATACTTGTGGTCCTTTTTTAGTTGAGACTAATGAAGGATATAGGTTCTTTCTGACAATTGTTGATGACCACACTCAATTAACTTGGGTTTATGTCATGAAATTCAAGAGTGATGTATTGTAGATTTTTCTAGGATTTTTGAAAATGGTTGAAAATCAATACAATGCCAAAGTGAAATGTGTTAGGTCTGATAATGCTCCTGAGCTACAATTTACTGAACTATTTTGATCTAAGGGAATCTTAGCCTACCATTCATGCCTTGAAAAACCACAACAAAACTCGGTAGTAGAACAAAAGCATCAACATATTCTCAATGTAGCCAGATCTCTAATATTTCAAGCAAACATTCGTTTATGTTTCTGGGGAGATTGTATCTTTACATCTATTTTTATTAATAGATTACCAACTCCTTTTTTACAAAACCGTTCTCCTTTAGAGTTACTAACAGGCAAACAACCAGTTTATGATAGTCTTCATGTCTTTTGTTGCTTGTGTTACAACTCAACTTTCCCAAAGAAAAGGACTAAGTTCCAACCTCGTTCCAAGCCATGTGTCTTTTTGGGTTACCCTTTGGGATATAAGGGACATAGAGCCATTGATTTGGAAACAAATTCTATACACATTTCTATAAATGTTGTCTTTTATGAAGATATTTTTCCACTTCAGAATGACAATACTGTTTTACGTGACTTATCTACTTTGTTAAAATCATGTACTTTTAGAAATTCTTCTCTGGATGTTGATACACAATCAGAGAGTAATGGAACAGTTTCACAAGAAATTGGATCCACTTCAACTACAGAACCTGAACAGATCATAAAAGATGATAAGGAAACTGCACTAAATAATAAATCAAAACCAGAGACAGGATCAACTATTAAAACTAAACGAGTTTCTAAACCTCCTCGTCACTTACAAGATTACTTTTGCAATATCACTGAAACAGATATCCCTTATCCCTTAGATGCTTACATGTCTTGTTATGCTTTAAGTGAAGTATAAATCATATCTTTGTTCAGACATGCAGTTTTCTGAGCCAGCTTCTTTTGCTCAAGCAAAGAAGTTTGATGAATGGCTCATTGCAATGAATGAAGAGCTTAAATCATTAAAAGATGTATAAACTTGGGAAATCATTTCTCTTCCACCAAATAAACAAGCTATTGGTTGAAAATGGGTGTACAAAACAAAACTGAATGCAGATGAGACTTTGAAGCATTACAAAGCTCATTTAGTGGCCAAATGATACACTTAACAACAGGGAATAAACTTTGTAGATATATTCTCCCCTGTAGCAAAGATGACCACAGTAAAGACTCTTTGTCTGTTTCAGCAGCTAAGAATTGAAGTCTGCATCAACTAGACATCTCTAAGCTTTTCTGAATGAGGATTTGAACGAAGAGATCTACATGTCTCTTCCTCTTGGTTATACTCCAAAATCAGGTACTACTTTTCCTCCTAATGCAGTTTGAAACTGAATAAATCCATTTATGGTTTGAAGCAAGCTTCTAAGCAATGGTTTCTTAAGTTTAGTGAAGTCCTTTTTAGTTTAAATTTCCACAAATCACAGTCTGATCATACTTATTTTGTGAGGAATATAGAAGGACAATGCATTGCAGTCTTTGTTTATGTAGAGGACATCATTATTGCCTCAAATAATGATGAATCTATTTCTTCTCTTAAGTCTGCTTTGCAAAAATGCTTTAGATTACATGATGTTGGTCCTTTGAGGTACTTTTTAGGTCTGGAAATTGCAAGATCAGCTGTAGGAATCTCAGTTTGTCAAGGCAAATACACATTGGACCTCCTTGAAGAATCAGGTTTTTTGGCTTGCAAACCTTGCAATACTCTGATGGATTCAAGTCTAAAACTCTGTTTAGACAGTGATGAACCTCTCTTACCAGATCCTATTATCTATCGTTGACTTGTTGGAAGGCTCATGTATCTAACTATAACTCGGCCTGACACCACTTTTGCTGTTAACAAGCTTTGTCAATTTGCTTCTGCACCAAAGCAGTCTCACTTTCAAGCAGTTTACAATGTTCTCCGCTATCTGAAAAACACCATTGGTCTCGGCTTACTTTACTCTGCAAAAAATGATCTCGTCCTCAAGGCCTTCATAGATGTAGATTGGCTTCCTGTTCTGACACAAGGAGATCAACAACCAGTTACTGTTTGTTCCTTGGCACATCACTCATTTCCTGGAAATCAAAGAAACAAGAGATAGTTTCTCTATCTTCAGCAGAAGCTGAATATCGGGCAATGTGTTTTGGAGTAAGTGAAGTGGAATGGATTGTTAATCTTTTCTCTGAACTTCTAGTTCCTCAAACAGGTGCAATTTCCTTATACTGTGATTCTTCTGCAGCCATTCACATAGCCAACAATGCAATGTTTCATGAAAGAACAAAGCATGTAGATTTAGATTGTCATAGAGTTCGAGAAGCAATCATACAAGGTCTGATCAAAACTCTGCATGTGAGAACAAACAATCAGATTACAGATATTTTTAATAAGGCTCTTTCTCCAGAGAAATTTCATGAGTTAAGATACAAGATGACGTTATTATCAATATCATTACCATCTTGAAGAGGGGTATCACAAATAGAAAACCCATTATCTCAAAATCCAGTTCAGTTATATTTATTGTATTTTTTTGGTTCTATTGGTTTAGTTCATTTCCTATTCTGGTTGTTATATACTTTGTAACCAACTCTTTTTCACAACTAAAGATCAAAGAATCAATTTTTCTTTTCTCTCCAACTTCTTCAATGAAAATATTATTTTGACTTCATGCATTATCATACTTTTTGTGCAACCAATTATCAATGTTTCAAGTTTTCTACATATACAGATGAAAATTAATTAATACTAACAGCGAGATGTCGATGTACATACTATAATGTTCAATGTATCTATACAAACATATATGTTTATTTATTGATATGGTAGGTTTTGATATATGGAAAACCTCCACATTGACTTTTGTTGTATTGATCCATTCTTTTAATTTTTACAATAACAATTTTTTTAATGTTTTTTTTTTCTTCTTTCTATTCAATATTTTATCTAGATTCTGCCTCTGAGCAGGACACAAAGGTTTTTAAATCATTTTGAAATTTATAAATATATATAAAGTAATTTTTATAATAAAATATAAGAATATATATATATATATATATTAGTTTTATAATAAGAATATAATACAAAATATTCATAAAACATAAAATTTATACAAATGTAATCATAGAATGTCAACTACTAACCTGTAATTAGCAGATATTTTGTAATGGTCATTACATAGTTATTAGATGATTTATAATATCAAATAACTTATCTTTTTTTATAACTGTAATATCAAATAACTTATATGACATATAATTTAGAGAAAATTATAAATTATACCCACTTTTCAAAATCAAATTGTCCTAAATACCCACATCAATATTTTCTCCTCTCTTTTACCCTATATGAGTTTTCTCTCTTCTGCCACCAGACACATTTGTCTCTGTCCGTTGGTTGTCTTTGTGTTGACCACATCAACCTTTTTTCCTTCTATTTATTTTAGAAATAATTACTCAAATAGTCTATAATTATACCTAAATGACTCAAATAGTCTCCAAAAAGGTGTAGGAAAAGTCACAAAAAAATTATCTTGGCATTTGTCTTCTTCTCTTCGTCTTCTTCTTCACTTAGGGTTTGAGACATGCATTTTGCTTTTTTGGGTTTAGTATGTGTGTTTTGCGTAGATTATGGTTGATTTTCTAGAGTTGGTTGATTATGGTAGATTTAGGTTGATTTTCTAGGGTTGGTTGATTTTTTGGGTTTTAGTGTTCATTTTTGTTGGTTTTGATCGTGTTTTTACTGGGTCTAGACTCAATTTTCTAGGTTTACTCTCGATTCTTATTATGGTAATTTGGTTTTTCTGGGTAGAGTTAGGTAGAGCTAGTTGAAAGTGTGATAGAGTTTGGGTAGAGGTTGGATAGACTTTGGTAGAGTTAGTCATAGAATGGTAGAGTTTGGGTAGAGTTTGGTAGAGCTAGTCATAGCATGGTAGAGTTTGGGTAGACATTGGTAGACTTTGGTAGAGCTAGTCATAGCATGGTAGAGTTTGGGTAGATGTTGGTAGAGCTAGTCATAGTGTGTTAGAGTTTGGGTAGACCTTGGTAGATATTGGTAGAGTTTTGGTGGACTTTGGTAGACTTTGATAGAGCTTTGGTAGAGTTTGGTGGAGCTATGGTGGAGCTAATTTATAGTGTGGTAGAGGTTGGTAGACGTTGGTAGAGCTATGGTGGAGCTATTTATGAAATTTTGATTGTTTATTTTTACAGGCACACATATATGGAGGGGGAGCAGAAGTACCCTAAAAGGGTCTTGTCTTCAGGATTTTGTAGCAACAAGAGTATAAACCACTTTTGCACATTGAAAAAAATGACTTCAATGAGGGATTATATTGGCACTGATGCTTACGAGGACATTGAAAGGAACTCTCAACTAGGTATTATTCTGAAGTTTGCTGGTTCAAGGTTCTCATGTGCAAGCAAATACGTGCAACACCTGCTGGGGAATATGCTTGACACACCAAAAGTGAATGAGCTGTGGGTGTTGGCCGATAGCCAACCAATCCAATTTTCTATGAATGAGTTTGAGCATATCACATAACTGTAGTGTGGGTTTCCTGATCCTAATGATGCGGGTTTAGAGGTTATGGATTTGTGGGATGACATGGGCTTAGTACATGGTGATGGTCCAAAGTGGGTGGAGCTTGAAGGGGTGTTAAAGGTATGCAAGGATTGAGATTTTCCTAAGGGGAAGATGGTGGGTTGTTGGTGGTTTTGTATGTTGGTGTTATCGGTTTTCACACCAATAGTAGGATCCCAGTTTACCATGCGAAATTGGTGATGGATTCGGATAGGTTTGAGAGGCATCCGTGGGGTAGAGTAGCCTTTGAGTCACTTCTCAAATCGGTCTCTCAAGCATCACGGTCTGCTTTTACGTTGAATTTGCATGGCTTCGTGCATGTGCTTCTCATATGGGCGGTCGAGTATATCCCACAACTAGGAATAATGTGTGGAGGTAAAAGAGAAGGCCAAATTCCATTTACGCAGCATTATCACGCACTTGCCGTGGACTAGATATGGAGGATGTCTTCAAACCTGATAAGATTGCTTCCGGTAAAGATAAGGTAAGATTCCTGATCTTTGGTAAGACAAGGTAGACTTTTGGTAAAGCTTGGTAGATATTTGGTCGAGCTTGGTAGATCTTTGGTAGAGTTTGGTAGATCTTTGGTATAGTTTGGTAGATATTTTGTAGAGTTTGGTAGATCTTAGGTAGAGTTTGGTTGACTTTGGTAGAGCTATTAGTTGACGTGTGGTAGAGCTATGTAGACTTTAGTTGACGTGTGGTAGATCTTGTTGGAGTAGGCTTGTTGTGTGGTGGAGATATGGTAGAGCTATGGTAGAATTTGGTAGACTTTGGTAGATCTTTGGTGGAGCTTGGTAGATCTTTCGTATAGTTTGGTAGATCTTTAGTGGAGCTTGGTAGATCTTTGGCAGAGCTCGGTTAATCTTTGGTGGAGTTTGGTTGATCTTTGGTAGAGTTTGGTTAACTTAGTATATATTCCATGTCTGAATTTTTTTTGCTCTTTTCTAGGTTCGTGTGGTGCACCTATTTGAAAATCCTTAAGATAATATATATCCGGAGTGGCCTAGAAATGTCTGGGATCCCAAAGTTGACAAATTGATCCGAGACATTCTTGGTGGGTGTTTAGATGACATGTTTTGGGGTATCCCAGCTATCCCAACTTCTACAAAGAGGAAGGCCGATGTGTCCCCACGTGAACTCTGAAGTGCAAAGAAGGCAAAATCGAAGGTGGTAGAGAAGCCAGAGAAGAAGAGATCTGTTGAAAAGAAGGAGACTCCAAAGGAGAAGGAGTTACAACCTGATATGACTTTGGCTGAATTTGTAACTAGGGAAAAAGGAGAAAAAGAAAGGTTGGAGAAGAAATGGAAGAAGGAGTATGAGGCCAAAACACAATTGGAGGAGAACAATATGATGTTAGAAATGCTACAGTCTATGAAGAAGGCTTTTGATGTAATGGTATTCGATCAAGTTAACCTCTCAAATACCGTCAAGTTGTAGTCTGAACGACTGGAGGAGAAAAGAGTAGACAAGCCAGTGACGGATGAGCGGCTGCGTAGGCTTGAGATAGCCATGGAACAGCAGAACTCTATCAATCTTTGCCTCCTTAAGGTGTTGGAGGGTAAACAATCGGAGGTGATTATGTCCTTGGAAGAGCCTAAAAAGTCTGATCCTGTGGATGAAGGTGAGACTACTGAAAGTGAGACACGAGAATAAGGTGTTGCTGCCTCATCTGAGAAGCATTCAGTATGTAAGAGTCTACTTGATTTTGAGTGAACCGTATCGAAGACCCACTTATGTTGTATGAACTATATATGTGTGGTACAGACTGTACTATCTATAGATAATGTGATATATACATGAATAATGTTTACTTTATTATGTTTGGTGTATTGCGTTTGACTGTAAATATGTAAAGTAAAGTATGCTAGAGTTTGGTGGAGTTATTGGTTTTAACTCTATTACGTTTTCTTTTCAGAAGGAAAGATTATCTGAGGAGCAGCCAACCTCACAACCTTTGTCCACCTCGGAAAATAAAGAAGTTAGTTTGGTAACTGTATGGTAGATATTTGGTAGAGTTTGGTAGATCTTTGGTAGAGTTTGGTAGACCTTTGGTAGAGTTTGGTAGAGTTTTGGTAGATCTTTGGTGGAGCTTAGTTGATATTTGATAGAGTTTGGTAGATCTTTGATAGAGTTAGGTTGACTTACTATTTAACATGCTTTGTTTTTCAGAACGTACAGATCTCTGAGAAGCAGCAAGGCTCACCAACCTCCACATCATTGACACCCTCTGAAAACGTAGAGGTTAGTGTCATTGTTCTATGGTAGAGTTTGGTTGATTTATATGATGGTCTAGTAGATCTTAGGTAGAGTTTGGTTGACTTACTATTTAACACAATTTGTATTTCAGAAGAAACAGATCTCTGAGAAGCAGCACGGGTCACAATCTTCCCCATCATTGAGACCCTCTAAAAAGGTAGAGGTTAGTTTGGTTGATCTTAATTATTTGTTAGAGCTTTGGTGGAGCTTTGAAAACTAACAATATTACTTGTTGTTTTATTCCATAAGGAACGGATAACTAAGCAGAAGCAAACCCTAGAGACTCTATCCCCAGCACTACGGCTTCTTGATTATCTTGAGGTAGTTTTGTACTTCTAAAATATTTAGTAGAGCTTTGGTTGACTTTGATAGAGCTTGGTGGATTTTGGTAGTTCTTACATTGTTCCCCTTTTTTGCTTGTAGAAGGAATGGGTGCTTGAGGAGCAGCAACCCTCTGACCCTTTGTCCCCATCATTGAAAATTGTTAGGAACCCAGAGGTTAGTATTCAGCTGAAAACTCCAATTCAAACTCCTGCTGGGGATTTGGAGTTATCTCAAGAAGAGAATTTCCAGCCTTTGATCATAAGTCTGAATGAAGATAGCGACTGTAAGATTTTGGACGATGCAATAAAGGTCGGTAAAAAGAATGAGTGGATATACATGGAGGACATGCTTCCCAAAGCAGCTAGACCACGTACCCTTGCTACGAACCAGGTATTTAGTGTGCTAGAATCTGTAGTTTGGTTTGGTGGAGGTTTGGTAGAGTTTGGTGGAGGTTTGGTAGACTTTGGTGGAGGTTTGGTAGAACTTTTGTAGAGTTGGTGGAGGTTTTGGTAGAGTTTTGGTTGACTTTGTGGAGGTTTGGTAGAGCTTTGGTGGAGTTTGAACTTATTTTGTTAGATCTACAATTTATGTCTAAATGCTAAAGTATTGTTTGTGTTTAATTCAGAAATCCTTGTTCGAAGGAAGTTCTATTATGAGGCACATCATAAGAGATGACATAGTTCCGCCTAACTCATACAATCCATTCAGACCAATACATCGTCCCAAAGTGAATCGGCTTCGTCTCCTTGTCAAACGCAAATTGTAAGGATCGGAAATTCTCTGTGCAATGAGTCTAATGTATATGGTGTTTGCTAATTTCCAAGGTTTGCAGGGATAACTCGATGGACGACATCAGTTCGTTAGCTGAGTTTTATCTCCAGTTGCAGATGCCTAGATGTTTATGGCCAGAAGATACGTACGGATGGTTCACAGATCATGTAAGTTCCTTGAATTTTTCTTATCTTACTTGGTTGACTTTGGTTGTGCTAATATTATGTTACCTTATTTTACAGCACATGAGTAGCGGTATGAATATATTTCGTCGAAGATCTTTGCAGAATCCATCTCCATATAAAAGTGATATGATAGCATTTCTTGATTTTGGGCTATGTTGGTTGTGGTGTATGAAGTACGATGCTTTCACGGTAAACCCCCCCGAAGTATTTGTTTGATGAATCTTTTCGCAAAATGTTTACTGGGAGACTCCCAATATGGTGTCAAACAAGGAAGCACTGGTTTTGGGATGTTGACACATTGTACATTGCTCATAACATCAAAAACTTCCATTGGGTTGCGGTTGTCATTAATTTGGTTAAAGAGACAGTGACCATATACGATCTTGCCCTCTTAGCTGTGGTGTATGAAGTATTGATAGACTCAGTCAGGTACTCTTCATCTACAACTGAATGGTAGAGATTGATTGATCTTTGGTAGAGCTTGGTAGATCTTTGGTAGAGTTTGGTAGATCTTTGGTAGAGTTAGGTTGATCTTTGGTTGATCTTGGTTTCTCTTTGGTAGAGCTTGGTTGATCTTAGGTAGAGCTTGGTAGAGTGAAATTGATCTTAGGTAGAGCTTGGTTGATCTTTGGTAGAGCTTGGTTGATCTTAGGTAGAACTTGGTTTCTCTTTGGTGGAGCTTGGTTTATCTTGGTACAACTTGGTTCCTCTTTGGTAGAGCTTGGTTTATCTTTGGTTGAGCTTGGTTGATCTTACTTATGAATGTGATTACCTTTTTTCTGCAAACAGGCCGTACGCGAGGATGATTCCATATCTTCGTAGGACTATGCTTTTAAAGGATATGCGAAAACAGGTGAAAGCGAAGCCTTACAATATATCTAGGGTGAAAATGACCCCGGTGAACAACCAATCTGGTGACTGTGGCATGTACACACTGAAGTTTATTGAGTGTTTAGCCCTTGGACGCAGATTTAAGGAAATACAAGATGATGGCGACCCTTTTATGCGGTTGAAATTTGGCACTAAAGTTATGGATGAGCTTCTAATACCAGAGACAATTAATTCCTCATGTCCGCTTCCTCGTGTGGAAGACATTGATAAGGCGATATTAATTACAGCATCACAGGGGTTGCTTACGGAGTGGTAGATCATGGTTGTCATTTGGTAGATCTTGGTAGACTCACCGTTATTTTGGGTATATCTTAGTAGAGTTTGTATAAGCTTTTATAAAACGCTCTTTTGTTAACAAATACTCTCAAATGACCATAATTTTTTGATGTAGAACATGGTCCTATGAGAGTATATCAGTAACTTTCATTTTGTAATGGACAAAATGTGGTAATATATTAACTTGAAAAAAGATTGTCTTCTTCATAACAAATTGAATAGATATTAGTAGAGTTGACCTTACACATAACTTGGATTTCCTTTCTGGTTGACCTTATACATAACATGGATAGACGCATAATAGAGTTTGGTTGATCTTTGGTAGAGCTTGGTTGATCTTTGGTAGAGTTTAGTTGATCTTTGGTAAAGTTTAGTTGACCTTTGGTAGAGCTTGGTTGACCGTTAGTAGAGTTTGGTTGATCTTTGGTAGAGCTTGGTTGATCTTTGGTAGAGTTATGCAACATGGATATACACATGATAAACAAATAATTGAGTTTGGTAGACACATAGTAGAGTTTGGTAGATATACAAATAACATTGGTAGACACATAATAGAGTTTGGTAGAGTTACACATAACATGGATAAAAACACATAATAGAGTTTGGTAAATACATAGTAGAGTTTGGTAGAGATACACATAACATGGACACATAATCAACACATAATAGAGTTTGGTTAACTTAGTTCAAGATTGGATGTCTGCTCTACATGTTCGAGCATTACGTCCTACACCTTTACATCGCGAACAAGTCGTCACTTTCCTTGGGCGATTTGCCTCTAATGAGCACTTAAACCAGCCTTTCAAGCGTGAGTTCTTTTGCCTACCAGGTTGATTACATACAACAGGAGGTAAACAAACTTTATGAGCCACCTTTTCAGGTATTGGAAGTGTTGTATCTCTTGGCTTCACACATTTGGCATACGCATAGTACAAGTAACTCGTATAATAGTAAGGATTTGTGAGCTGGATCTTCGAACGCTTCCATACTTCTGCTACGGCTAAGGCGTGCACACAAGGTATTTTATCCACATCAAACCTGTTACAAGAACACGTTTTCTCCATCAAATTAACCAAATGTGAGGAGCCCGAGCTCGTGGCAACCGCTTGATGCTCATCAATGTTTTGCACATTGTACTGTGTGGCTTCGAGGAGTCCATTCTGCATGGTGAAGAAAATAGTATGTCAACCAAACTCTACCAAAACTCTATTAAACTTCAGAAAAGTCTACCACAACTCCACCAGTCTCTACCTAAGCTCTACCAAACTCCACCAAATTCCACCAATCTCTACCAAAACTCTACATAACTCTACCAAACTCCACCATACTCCACCATACTCCACCAATCTCTACCAAAACTCTACCTAACTCTACCAAACTCTACCTAACTCCACCAATATCTACCAAACCTCTACCAAGACATACCTTGAGAAGTTTTTTGATTGCAGTAGTGAGAATGGTCGTTGTTGCAGCTGCATTTGCCCTCCTCTTTCCGAACCACCTTGTTAACATTACCCTAATGGCATCTATAAGCTGCATAATAGGAAATGTTCGCGCTTCAGCTAACGCATGATTGATAGATTCTGCTATGTTTGACGTTGTGAAGTTGTATCTATTCCCAAGAAAATGTGCACGACTCCACAATTGAACATCAGCCCTAAGCAAATACTCATATAGCCTTCGATCTAGTCTCTCTATTTGGTGGAAGATTGCATTAAACTCGTCACGCCTATATGCAGTATCAGCCTTCTTGAACAACTTAAAGGACTTTCCTCCTTTGAAATTGGACAAAATATTTTTGCGTAGATGGTAAGTGCAAATCCCACGAGCGGCAAGCGGATACACGTTTGTTATTGCTTTGACTATTGATCTATGCCTATCTGAAATGATGGCCAACTCTTCATCATCGAGAATGACACGGTTGAGTTGTCTAAAAAACCATTCCTAAGATTCATCGTTTTCGGTATCAACAACACCAAAAGCCATAGGGAAAATGTTGAAATTCCCGTCTTGCATTGCTACCATGGGAAGAGTCTCTTTATATTTTCCTTGTAAAAATGTTCCATCCATAACAACAACCTTCCTCATATACGGAAATCCTCTGATGCTTGCATCAAATGCAAGAATTAGAAACTTGAACCCATCATCTCCATCTATTTCCAGCTTGATAAGTGTTCCTAGATTTGCTTGTCTAATCATATACAAATACGAGGGAAGTTCTTTAAAACTATTCTCTGAAGTTCCTGTAACTAGAGCCCGAGCTTCCTTTAAAGTAGAATATGTCTTCCAGTACTTCATCTGTACAAAGTTCAAAAAAATAGGCAAAGTTATAACTCAACCAAACATAACTAAGCTCTACTAACATATGGTAGACTTTGGTAGACTCATGGTAGACTTTGGTAGACTCCACCAAAGTCTACCATGAGTCTACCAAAGTCTACCGTACGTCTACCAAACTCTACCATAGCTATGCCAAACTCCACCAAAGTCTATCATGGGTCAATCAAAGTCTACTATACGTCTACCATAGCTATGCCAAACTCCACCAAATTCTACCATAAGTTTACCAAAGTCTACTATACGTCTACCATGAAGAAAATGTACGTTCAAACCGAATTGTTTATTCAGTGATTTAGCAACATGAGCAAGAAGAACAGAAGGCCCAAAACCACCAACAAAATCCAATTATAAACAACCAAGAATATCGGGTGTTGCTTAACGTGCCCGAAATGACCTCTCCGTAACTGAGCAAGTGTGTTCTCTACAATATATCCGGATGTAGAAATACGGACTCTCAGGATCCTGGCATGAAGCATGGACTCTCCAGGTGCAGTTTGGAACCCAACATCTCACAACCAATAACATCCTCGATGATGATACGACATCAAAGTCAAACCTATGTAAAACATAATATTTCTTCAACCTTGACTCAAGATCATCTTTGGTGGAATACATTTGACCAACAGATAATTGTAGTGACCTCATTTCGATGTTTAAGTACTCATCATTAAATGTCAAATATCTTTTCTTTGGCGGAAGTCTATCTTCTTCTTTGCACTTCTTCTGAACACTTATGAAGTCTTCATCCCCAGAGCTTGCACCATCAACATCATCGCAGTAGTCGAATCTCATTTCCGCTCTGTCATCATAGTCAACCTCTTCATCTTCTTGTTTGAAAGTCTGCCTATCTCTACATGTTATATTTACTATACCATACGTCGAATTAACTTTACTAAACGTTGAATTAACTATACCACACGTTGAATCAAATGGTTCAAATTTAGGCTTGTATTTATGCTCAAATCTTACACTTTCTTCCACCGGAAAATGAGATCTCCTTGAAATCTCTAGACAAAGACGAATTGACTTTTTTCAAAATTGTTGCACATACCCACGCAATTTCCTTTTGTTGGTCACAAAGATAATAGGTGTATCTTATGGTAGTTCATGCATGAGTTGATTTGAAATGTAACTCAGTTTTACCTTGTAGATCTCTTGATTTAGATCAAAATCTTCATGCACCATCCTCACAAACTCATCATAACGCACATCTTCACTCAATTCCAATATTTTAGAACCATGAGAAGTATCTACAACAAAGAACCAATGATTTTGTTTGAATTTCCAACTCCCACAGACTAAAACAATTCGATCCATAGATCCAAAACCAAGAAAAAGAAGCTCAAAAGAAGCACAAACTAAGCTCAAAAGAAGCTCAAAAGAAGCAACAATGGTGATTTGTGCTTCAATGATGGTTGGCAGCATCGAGTTAAAGAGAAGGAAGGGATAAAATTGTCATTCTACAAACTAGGTTAAATGAGTCATCTCTGCTATAGCTCAGCCAAACTCTACCAAACTCTACCACACTAGCAACGCTAACTCTAGCAAACTCTACCACAGTCCACCAAAATCTACCAAACAGACAAAACCTGAGTTATTTAGTGTTTTACAAAATTACTTCCTAATTATAGAAATTTAGTGTGGTTTTTATTTGACAGTACTTTATGAACGTGAATTATGGTGTGGTTGACTTTTGGTAGATCTTGGTTGAGCTTTGGTGGAGCTTTGGTAGATCTTTGGTTGACCTTGGTTGAGCTTTGGTGGAGCTTGGTTGAGTTTTGGTTGACCTTTGGTAGAGCTTTGGTAGATTTTCGCGGTAGACCTACACAATTTTCGGGCTGACGTGACACTTTTCATTAATGGCATTTTCGTTATTACATTTTTGTTTACAAATCTCAAAAGGGAAAAATGACAATTAAAAAAAAAAAGAGTATTTGAGTAATTAATGATAATTCCACACTATTTAAGTCATTTGCCTATAATTCTACACTAATTGAGTAAATCACTCTTTATTTTAACTTTCTTTGTCAAAGCGAACTAGCCAAATATTTTATGTAAACATGGACATATTTTGTCTATGTCCTTCCTTTACAATGTCATAGTTCGTTTGGATATATTCTTTGCAACCACAATTAACTACATGGACATTCACATGTGCAATTTCATATCAATAGACTAGACATATGTCTCATATGTCCATTATTCTATAATATCATTGTTCATATAGACATATATATTGACATGACATTTAATTACATGGACATGAACATCTACTATTTATTATCAATGGACATGGCCTTATGTCTCATTTGTCCATGACTCTCTAATGTCATTATTCGTATGGATATATGTATTGCCATGACTTTTAACTTTATGCACATGGACACGTCAAATTTCATAAATATGTCCATACTCATATGTCTCATATGTCCATTATTTACAATGTCATTATTCGTATGGACATATCTATTGTCATGACATTTAACTACATGGATATTGACATGTCCATATGAGCAACGACGGACATGGACATATAAGACATATGTCCATGCCCATAAATATGAAATTGTACATATTCATGTCCATATATTGAAATCTCATGTCAATATATATGTACACACGGCTAGGGATGTTAATATGGATAAACCCACCCCATTTAGACCTACCCCATTCAAAACCCAACCCATTTAACCTCAAACTCATTTAACCCCATTTAGTTTTATACCCATTTAACCTTACCCATTTAAACCCATTTAAATATTTTGTACCCATTTAAGCTCATTTATACCCATTTAAGTATTTTTTATTTATTTAACTTATTAAAGCTAATCAAATAATATTAAATTATAATTTTATTTTTGTTTAAAGACAAATAAAATACCTCAAATCAAATAGTTCAAAATAGAGACAATTAAAAAAATAAAAACTTATTCATAAAAAGTTATTATTATAACAAAATAATGATTGTAATAATAAGTTGTAATAAGTCATTTTGAAGTCATTATCGATGATAGTAAAGTTGAAAGTCATTGGAATCGATAAAATTCGAAACTAATACAATAAAATCTTGCAGAGAAAGAAGAAAATATATATTCGAGTTATTTTCCTGCCAAAAAAAATTCCCGCCATAAAATTTTCCCGCCAAAAGTTTTTCCCGCCAAATTTTTTCTGACAAAATGTTTTTTGGTAGAAAATTTTTTTTTGAAGAAAAATGTTTGCAGACAAATTTGGCGGGAATTTTTTTTTTCGAAAAAATTGGTGGGAAATTTTTTTTCAAAAAATAAACTAAAAGTATAATTACAATTTAAAAAAACCGAAAGAAAATTTTTGACATAACCTATTTTTGCAAATAAGTATGCATGAAAAATATTATTTATATAATTTATTTTTATTTTCTCAAATATATCTAAATTTAACAAATAGATTTAATAAATGGGTTTAAATGGGTACCCATTTAGTTTTACCAAAACCCGTTTAATAAATGGGTCTAAATGGGTAAACTCATATAAACTCATATAACATTTTTAAATATATGAGTCTAAATGGGTTTAAAATTATACAACTTACCCATTTATTAAATGTGCTTTGCAAACCCATATTAACATCCCTACACACGGCCAATGACCTTGTAAAATCATGGACTTTAAAGACATATGTCCATGTCCATTGGTAAAATCATGGACATTAAAGACATATATATGTCTATATCCACATAAAAGACATGTCCATGTCAATTTATATGGACAAGGACAAATGTACATTGTTTACAGTCGAAATGGACATGGACAAACGTACTACATGTTCCCCATTAATATCCTTAAATTTTGTATAATATGGACATGGAAAAACGTATTATATGAATGTCTGGTTAAGTTTATGGACAAAATGCTACATATGGACATGGACAAACATAATACATGTCTGGTATTAGACTAATAACCATAATTTCCAGATATACTCATGGACAAATGACTTTATATTTCATATATCGAAATGGACAAATGACTTTATTCTTCTTCCTATGATTTCTCTCTTCTTACCCTTTTTTCAAACTCAGTAAATTAAGTTAACTGTCCTGTCGGTTTGCTTTTTTTCTGCCCAAATTACAAACCTTTTCCTATTTTGTTTGTTATTACATTCAAAACCAAGTGACACTTTTGTCTTTTTGATTCAAAAAGCAGGGTATTTTAGATGATGCCAAACATGTAGGTATTTTTGATGATTTAACCAAATATTATGGTATTTTCTTTGAAACTCTATAATTTAAGTAACCCGTATTTTTTTAAATGATTCGTGAAATAAAATGACCTATAATTATCAAATATCAAATAATAAATATTATTTTTGAATACCAGTTGAGTAATTAACTATACAACATAAATGTTTATAAGGTAACTATTTTATATACATTGTACTATTATCATATTTATAAATAATTTTCTAGTTTTTATTAAAAATTATTCCCGCATATGTATTTGCTTCAAATCTATTTTTTTAATAAAATAATAAGAAAAATTATTAAAAATGTCCCTTTTGAAATACCATTTTTAAAAACACACCGCCTAATGATCATTTGTCTCTCTCGATTTTTAAAGAAAAGAGTAGATTTTGAAAATGGTACATGACAAAAGGAGTATTTTTGAAAATCTCCCAAATAATAATATATAAGTTTTATTTATGAAATATGCATTTTTCTCTGATTAGTATACGTCAAGAAATTTTGCCATATTACTATTTTTATTTACCAATAATATCTAAATTTATATTATAAAAATGAGCATATTAATTAAATAAAAATTATATTTATGTAGATATTATTATTATTATTTTATTTTTGTGTAACTTATTTAATCTCATAAAACATTAGTGTATGAGTTATAACTTGTAGTCGGTTGTGTTCGAGTAAGATCTAGCACATGATGTTCAAAGAGAAGATGGATAAGGATTTTGTTTAATACTGTTGCAAAGAGAGCAAATAGAGATTTAATTGCTGAGTGCTTTGTATTGCTAGTGTGTAATATGAAAAAGTTAGTTTCCTTTTGAAGATTTTCTCCTCTATTTATAATGTATTAGATATGAACCCGTGCGATGTAAGGGTTTGTGAAAAGGTTTGGTTAATATATATATATACACTTATTAATTTAGATAATTTTTATGAATTCAGTTGATTCTTAATTTTTTAAACCCAACTTATATATGTATATATGTACTATATTTGAGATAATATTTAAATATCTCTTTAATTATCAATTTTTGAAATCCAACTTTATATAATTACTTATGAAACTCAACTTTATATAATAGGATATCTTTTATAATTATAGATAATAATTATTATTTATAATCCTTTTCATGTTGGAATTGTGAATATAGATAAATTTTTTGTGGTAAATATAAATATTCAAGATAAAAGATATTTTAAAATATATGAAAATACTACAAAATTTTGGATCATTAAAATTTGACATATGGAATAATCTCATTGATTACTAAAATTTAAAACCTCAGTTTATATAATTGGATATGATATGATACTTCAAAATTTTGAATCGTTAGATTTGACATGTAGATTAATCGTGTTGGTTATTAAATTTTGAAACCCAACACTATATAATTAAATTTAATACGAAAGAACAACCCTGTTGCAAGCACTAAGTCTTTAACTCGGCAAAATGTCTCGTCTCAGAAGGTTCCACGAACCTGAAGAGAAGTCGGATGACACATCAACAAATGATAAATAGAAGTTTTCCTGTTCCGACATGGAAAATTTTCTCAAATCTAGCACAAATCTTATCAAAAGATTTGTAAATCTTCCTTTATTTTCTATACATGTAACCGCCTCTATAAACTATAAATAGAGGCACAATCCTTTAAAAAGACCACTTTTTGGCAGACTAAAGTCTAATAAGAACATCAATTCGCCAATCATCTCTTCTTGTTCTTAGTTAACTAGCTCTTGCTCCCAATCCAATCTACAAGTGTCCTTGTCAATTCTCCTTCACTCTTTTAACCAGGAACCTCTGTTTTAATACTCATTGTGCTAAGAACGGTTCCAACAGATGGTGCCATCTGTGGGGAAAATATCAAAGGACATCTTCACAAAAGCAAGTGAGAACTCTGAGAGAAGAAAGATGGTCGAAGGCGAAGTCACCATGAGCTCACCAGAAAGGAGGGAACCTCTCCCTCAAGAGCACGTCAAGTTAATAAATGAATCAACCCTGAATTCAACTCGAACTCAGGAGGAGAACCAACAAGAAACTCGAGAAGATACTGATCTTCCACCACCACCACCAGGGTCACTAATGCTAGGAACCCTAGTGCAAAACCTAATTGCACAACATGAAGCTTCTGATCAAAGAAACGCTGAAAGATTCGATAGACTCGAATCTCATTTGAATGAGAGTAGTCTCTCGACTACATAGGTCAGTAGGCAGTGCATGGAAGCATGGCTAGTGTTCAAAGAACACTATTTAGAGACTTACCAAGTCCACAACAAGTGAACACCTCCGTACAAGATCATTCTGCCATACTGAGTATGTCTGGACAACATGGCCAAGCAATGTTAGACGTGGTAACCATACTGAACATGATGGACGACATGAGGTCACAATTCCATCAATCAACCAGCTTGGCACCCGAGATAGGAAGAATCCTAGCGCAGGCACATAACTCGCCATTCGAACCGCGGCTGAGAAGAGTCCCCGTAAATAGAGGATTGCAGCTCTGATGCCCCTCCTATGATTGGAATTCGGATCTGGAAGAATTTATGAGCGCCTTCAACGTGATGATGAATGGGACCAACTACACCATGGACAATGAAGATGCAGCTTACTGTCAGCACTTCGAAGAGAATTTGACCGGAGACGCCTTGGTATGGTTCACCAAGTTGCTGGCCGGGTCAATCGAAAGCTTCAACCAAATTTCCAAGTTGTTGATGAAGCAATACGCCTTTTTCTTTGATCAGGATACCTCGACTGCTAAATTGAGATCCTTAAGGCACAACTTTGAATAGCCCTTGAAGTCATACCTCAGACGTTTCAAAAAGATCATGACAAAAGCTAAAGCCAGTAACGACATGGCCATTGAAGCCCTTCGAACTGGAATGGTGACCAATGAGGCACTTAAGCGAGACCTTTTCTTCAAAAGACCCAATACAATCTCCAATTCTCTTTGCAGAGCAGCGAGACACGCAGAATATGTAGTGTAAAAGCAAATCCTCTGACAAAATCAAGATATGTAGTGGAACTCAGCAATAAATGAGATGAGAGAAGGACACTACGAGCCAAGGCGGCATAATAAAGGGAAAGCAAACTCAGCAACCGCTTTCCTAGTTGGGGAGAATAGCAGCCCCTGCGATAAGCCATTCAACAACACCTACAACCAGAATGAATACTATGGGTTCCACAAGAAAGCCATTCGACCTTAAAGTGCAAAAAATTGCAGGAATTCCTTGCTGAGAAATTCAGTAAAGGAGAGTTGGAGGTTTCAGAAGAGGAAACCCAGAGGTACAAAGCACAAAAACGGAAGGAAGCCGAGCTACGAGAAGCTGCTTTTAAATCAGCAAATCCGAAGGATGACACTTCATAAGCAACTAAGCGGCAAAAGACAGTAGGAGACAATGACAGATCTGGTGATCCAAGAGTTGTTGTCGGAGTAATCATGGGCAGAATGCAGTTTTGTGATGATATTATTCGTTCAATCAAGAAGTACGAACAAAAGGTTCTCGCCTCAGTCAACCAGGAACATGTCAGGGAGTGCATGCACATAGTGGATTCGGTGATCTCTTTCACCACCGAAGATGTCAAAGAAGCCAGCTTCCCGTATAATGACCTTATAGTTGTTAAACTCCAAGTGCCCGACTGTGATGTTTCATGAATTCTCATCGATACTGGGAGTTCAGTGGACCTTATATTCAACATTTGATGGAAGTACAATCAACACGATCGGAACGGTGAAGCTAGCAGTCCGAGTTGCTAGGATTACAAGATGGATCAAACTACTTGTTGTAGATAAGCCACCAATCTACCACATGATTCTAGGAACACCTTGGATACACATGATGAAAGCCTATCATCAATGTTTTAAAATCCTGATAAACAAAGGAGTTTATACACTCCAAGTAGATCAGAAGATGGCTAGAACTTGCTTCATTGCCGATTTAAAGTTAAAAAACAAATCATGTATGATCGCTGCATTAGTAGGAAGTAGGGTACTAACTAACTGAACCACATGCTCCCGAGAAGCCTGACCAATCGACTGTTGAACTTATCAACATCGATTTGGCTGACCCAACAAAATGTGTAAGCACCAGCAATTATGCCTTATCCATTTATGCGATGGGCAATGGATATAGTCGGGCTATTACCATCATCACAACAAAAGAGGTTTATGCTTGTTATGACCGACTACTTCTCAAAGTGGGTCGAAGCAGAAGCTTATTCTCAGATCAAGGATAGAGATGTGATCAAATTTGTGTGGAAGAATATCATCTACCGACATGGTCTACCACACGAGATCATGACTGATAACGGATCTCAATTCATCTCAGCAAACTTTACTAACTTTTATGCCAGAGGGAATATCCGCATAAGTAAATTAACACCGCGAAACCCACAAGGAAACGGCCAAGCTGAAACCACAAAGAAACAGATCCTTGATGATTTAAAGAAGCGGTTCTTTGAAAAGAAAGGAAGATGGGTTTCTGAGTTGGAGGGAGTATTATGGTCACATCGGACCACACCTCGGGGATCGACCGGATGAACTCCATTCTCCCTTTCTCATGGAATGGAAGCAATGGCTCCAGTCAAGATAGTTGTGCCAACTCTACGCTGAGAACGTCTTTCCGAGAATGAGGATGCTAACAATAGTGCTATGGAAAATAGCATTAACGACTTAGAAGAAGAACGCGACAAAGCACTTTTTAGTGTACAAAACTATCAACAACAAGCTGAAAAGTACAACAATAAGAAAGTATGCGGACGGCACTTTGCAGTTGGAGACCTTATACTTTGAAAAGTGTTCGAGAACACGGCTGAACTCAATGCCGGGAAACTCGGCACGAATTGGGAAGGGCCATACATTACCTTTGAAGTCGTAAAGCCAGGAGTTTACAAGATCGCTAACATAGAAGGAGTACCAATTTCTCAAAGTTGGAACTCCATCAACCTAAAGCGATACTACTACTAAAGGCACACCATCTCGGTGAATTAGATGCGTCACTTAATGCATCTCTGTCTACTTAATTAGTTATGTAATGAGAACTACGTTTGGGCTTGATCCCTTTGGGGTACGTAGGTAGCCTTCGGGTCTAGCTAGATCTCTATAAAAATTTTATGTGCCCCTAATCGGCATCTAAAGTAAAGAAAAGAAAAAAAGGAAAAGAAAAAGGAATGGGTTACACCCTATATCCTCCAAAGTTGCAAGTCGAGATAAATTCTCGCAAAATCAAACGCAATTTACTTTTTTGCCGATTCTTAAAACCTCGCTAAACCCAACCTCAAATTTTTTTTCCAATTCACAGAAACTTTACCGAGTCTAATCTCGAAAATCTCAAACTAAGGCATAGTCCTTATCTCAAATGCCGAGTTCTAAACTCGCCAAACTCAATCTCACAAAACTTAATATCACCTAGTCTAATCTCGAGAATCTCTTACTAAGGCCTGATCCTTATCTTTAAAACCAAGTTCTGAACTCACCAAACTCAAATCTCAGAAAACATATAAGAATCAAATTACAAAGTGGTCTTTGGCAAAGACAAAATTTATCCATATTTTAAGCCGAGTCTAAATCTCGCCGAGTCCCTAAAGTGTCGCTCCTAAAAGCTGAGTCAAAATCTCGCTAGTCCCTAAAGTCTCGCTCCTATTTTGAAGCCGAGTCAAAATCTCACTGAGTCCCTAAAGTCTCATTCCTATTTAAGGCAGGTCTAAACCCTGCCGAGTCTTCAAATCTCGTACAAAACTTTAAACCTCATATCATTGTGAGACGAGTCAATTAAGTTCAGTCAAAGCCAAAGACCCCAAATCATAAATTTTTTAAAATTCAAAGAACGCAACGAAGCACTTCTTCGAGTACAAAACTATCAACAAAAAGCCACAAAGTACCACAATAAAAAGTATGCAGACGACACTTTGCAGTCGTTGAACTTGTACTTCAAAAAGTGTCCGAGAACACGGCTGAACTCAATGCTGGGAAACTCGGCACAAATTGGAAAGGGCCATACATTATCTTTGAAGTTATAAAGCCAGTAGTCTACAAGATAGATAACATGGAAGGAGTACCGATTCCTCGAAGTTGGAACTCCATCAACATAAAGCGATACTACTACTAAAGGCTTGCCATCTCGGCGAATTAGATACATCACTTAACGCATCTCTGTCTACTTAATTAGTTATGTAATGAAAACTACGTCTTAACCCGATCCCTTTTGGGTACGTAGCTAGCCTCCAGGTCCAGCTAGAACTCTATAAAAGTTTTATTTGCCCCTAATCGGCATCTAAAAAAAAGGAATGAGTTACACCCTATATCCTCCAAAGTTGCAAGTCGAGATAAATTCTCGCAATATCAAACGCAATTTACCTTTAAGCCAAGTCTTAAAATCTCGCCGAGCCGAACCTCAAAAAATTTGTTCAAGTCACAGAAACTTCGCCGAGTCTAATCTCAAAAATCTCAAACTAAGGCGTAGTCCTTATCTTAAATGCCGAGTTTTAAACTCACCGAGCTCAGTCTCGTAAAACTTATACGATACTTGACTATTACGAGACTAACCTCTTGTAGCATTGAAGGGAATCTAATCCTCACGAAAAAGACAAGGCATAAGCTTTGTAGAGATATTTTGAGATTAAAATCTCACAAAACGACGGAACATAGTTCCGTACAGACTTACGAGATCAGTTTTCGACAAAAGACAAACCATAGCTTTGTGTAGACATAATGAGATTAACTTCTCATAAAACGACGGAACATAGTTCCATACAGATTAACAAGATCAATTCGCGTCCCAAGACAAAACATAGCTTTGTACAGATTTGCCGAGATTAAAATCTTAATTAACGACAAAGCATAGCTTTGTATAGAATTATGAGATAAAAGTATCGAACAAAGACAGAACATTACTTCTGAACAAATAATCTGAAATTCTTTAGATAAAGTTTTACGAATATGGTTTCCAAGTCCAAACTTCTTTAAACTCAAACTGTGTCCTAAAATCTCAACTTTAAAAGCCGCATAACAAAAAGTTCTCTTTCTCAGCTAAACCGAGATCAAACTCTCTAAACGCGGGAAGAAACTTGTCTAAACATGCATAAATAAGAAAAGGATCTCAGGAACCAGAACTTGTAAATGATGAGTCAATCAATTAAAGAAAATTTTCATTCATAATCAAGTGACAAACTTCATTTCATTTACACAGGAAAAACTATATTCAAAAGAAAGCACCGAGTACAAAAGTATGTGCAAATTTCAAAAGTAGCCAAGTGACGGTTACAAATAGAAAACTACGATAAAGCCCGGAGAAATTACGGTGCTTCTGGGAGTCCATTTTCACCAGCATTGGAGGATTCTCCGACTTGAAAAACAAGGATGACCAAGTCACCTGGAAGCAGCGGCGTCAAGCTCTCCTTATCAATGAGTTCCTTGAACTCGTTCACCTTGGTAGTTATCAAGTCGCTGACCGTCGGAAGGATGTCGACTCCATGGTTGGAAAGTAATTAGAGAACATTTATCGATCCAATAAATTAGGCATACAACAAACAGGCCTCAAAATTCCTGTCAAGATCATTGAACCAAGCAGCAATTCGGCCAAAACAGTCAGACAGTCGCTCACAAAGAACCTTGAAGATCTTTAAGTTTTCTACAGTTAAGGCATGGCGGAGTCGAGAATCAAAGTCCTCCATCATAGTGTCCAACTCGGCATGCAACTTAAGAACCTCCTCGCTTGCTTTCTCAGCAGACTTGAAAGCGGCACCCCATTCAGAGTCAGCACACTCAAGCAACTCGGACATAGCCTCATTGCGTACAACCAACTTAAGGTTGTTCTCATGCTCAAGCTTTAACTCATCCTTGACACAAACGAGTTCCTTCTCTGCCTCAGAGAGCTTAGACCGATGTTCAGCGACTTTAAGATAACTTCCAGCAGCTCGACTAGACGACCCCTCCGAGAACCACTTTTTGGGTTGGCAACAGACCTCTCCCGTTCTAACAGGATGTTATTCAGGCAAGTGATAAACTGCAAAGACATCGAGAAAATAACAAGTAAGAAGTTAGAAGCATGACAGTAAACATAGAGTAACAATATAAAAAATCAATACAAACCTGGAACAGCAAGTACGAAGCCTTTCATACCCCTCATGGTTCTTCATCTGATCCGGAGAGGGGAGATGCTCCAGCGAAGTCCTAATCTGGCTCATTAAGCCAGCACACTTAAACCAAAAGTCCAGAATTGAACGCGGACTAGCGTGGTTGTCGGTAAATCTGAAGTCGGGGGTACCCGTACCCCTTCCATGAGAAGCACTCGTCAAACAACTTCTACTGCCTTATCTTGAAGAACTGATCCTTACCGGCGCATTGGCTTTCGCTTTTTTTGCAGGTCATGAATCTCCACGACCAGACCCGGAAGGAACTTTAACAATGTCCCGAGTTGAAACAGCTAAGGGTTCAAAAACCCTAGACGGCCCTCTAGAGGACCAAACATTTAAACCTTCAAGTGCAGAGTTTACACCGAGTTCAATTTTTGGAAGCTTAATATCATCAAGACCCATCTTTCAAAGAAGAATGAAGAAAAAGGATTTAGAAAAATTTGAAGGAGTTTAAAAACGGAAGAACTTGGAAGTCGTTAAGCAAAATTGCGCATATGAAAAATGAATGGTAAAAGAAGAAGAAGCACAATATTTATAGGGAATTACTGAAATCCAAAGTGACGTGAAATAGTAATTATAACTAAGCGGGGAGTAATCAAAGTGTCGCCACACGGTAATAATGATGATTCGTGTAAAACCGAGGTGACTGTTCGACTAGCCCACTTTAAAACTAACACGTGGAACGATAATTCTGGAAGAAAAAAAAACCTTTCCGACTCAAAAATTTGGCACGAGAATTTCCTGAATATGAGGGGACAATTATTGGAGATAGATCCGAGATCCTACTTTAGACCACTGAAAACAGCGGGTCGAATACAAAAGAACAATCTGGTTGCAAACACTAAGTCTTCAACTCGGATAATATATTCGACTCGGCAAAATATCTTGTCTCAGAAGGTTACACAAACCTGAAGAAAAGTCGAATAACATATCAACAAACGATAAATGGAAGTTTTCCTGTTTCGACATGGAAAATTTCCACAAATATAGCACGAATCTTAACAGATTCAATCTTATCAAAAAATTTGTAAATCTTCATTTATTTTCTACACATGTAACCACCTTTATAAACTATAAATAGAGGCACAATCCTTGGAAAAAGGATCCGCTTTTTGGCATACTATTGTCTAATAAGAACATCAATTCGGCAATCATCTCTTCTTGTTCTTAGTTAACTAGCTCTTGCTCCCAATCCAATATGCAAGTGTCCTTGCCCATTCTTCTCCACTCTTTTAATCAGGAACTTCCGTTTTAGTACTCATTGTGGTAAGACCTGTTCCAACAATTAGTAAGAGATAAATATTTATTTTTATTTTTATTTTATAATTCTTTTTTGTATTAGGATTGTAAATAGAAACAAATATTTACGGATAAAGATAAATATCTTTTAAGAACATATTTTAATTTATTTAGTACTGAATCAAAAGAAAAAGAGAAAGGGGTATAAACACTACGATTTTTTGCTCTTTGCTAGACAAGAGCAGTACAAGAAGCATGCCATATGTTCTCGTTCTGCTTTGAATTAGCTACTTTCAGGAAGAAGCTGCGTTCAAAACGTCGTGAAACAGTTTGGTCCATATCTGTTTGGAAATAGGAAGATCTTTGGTGCAAGAATAAAAGTCAGAAACTATGGTCTGAGTTGAATCGGAGAGGTTCAAATTCACACGGAATCTTGATTTAAATTGCTGCCGTTTCTTTGACTCTTTTTCTTTATCTAGAGGGATAAACAACACGGGGTTATGGTGGCAACATGCTATGGAGTGGTGATCCGGCACGTGGATAGTTTAGTGTGCTCATCAGCGCCTGACCCTAAGATGTGGATCATCGAAGTTCAGTATGTCTGGAAGCACATGAGAATGTTCTTTTGCTAATATTATTAGCAGTATTCGATACTGGGTCATTCATAGCACAGACCAGAGCGACTTTGTTGAATCGCTTTTGCGCTTTTTCCTCTGCCTAGCAGGCTGGTTCGGAGGCTGAGCCCCAGCCCAACAGTAATGGTACGACTTAGGTCAACTAACACAAAAAGATACAAAACTTCTGTCACTCCATCCCTGCAGGGGCGGAGAACCCGTTGCTGTCTTGGCTGTGCTACCAGAGTTTTTTTTTCAAATATAAAAAATCGAAAGAGAGGAAAAAGAGTTTTCATAAATTCTTTGGTTACTTTTTACGAATTCTATATGACCATTAAATAAAATATGTTCATGGTTAACTAATTGACGTGCTTGAGGAATACCAAATAAAGTAAATATTGGGTTTTGTTTCCTTTGGGATGGGCCGGGAAGAGGAAGAACATGTCAAAAGGCCGTTTACTTTAATATTTAGACAAAAAGTTGGTTAATTTTTTATGTATTCTATCCGCAATAATCTATTTTTTTAATAAGAAAACTTTTTGAGAGTTACTTTGAAAACAAAAAATGAAAAGTCATATTTTCTCAATTCCAAAAAATTGGATTGTTACGGGAGAGTGGGAGTAGATGGACTTTCCTTTTTATTGGAAAACTTCGTCCTCGGGCACGAGATATTTTTCTCAAAAAATCCGGTTTGTGTGGACTCTTTTTGATATGTAAATATAAAAAAAAAATTGATTGTTGGATTTAACACATGGAATTTGTTTGTTAATTTCTAGCTTTTAAAAACTTCATTTTATATAATAATTTTTTTTTGTAAATCCATTTTCTTGAATATATTTATTTAAATATCAACAGTTATTTTCTAATAAATTTTTTTTATTATAACTAGTAAGAGATAAATATTTCTATTTACTTTTATTTTAAAATTCCTTTTTGTATTAGAGTTGTGAATAAATACAAAAATTTCGAGATAGAGATAAACATTTTTTAAGAACATATTTTATTTTTCTACATATAAATACTAAAACATTTCTGAACGTTGGATTTGACACATAGAAGAATCTTGTTAATTACTAATTTTAAGAAACTCTACTTTATATAATAAGATGATGATACTACAAAATTTTGAATGATTAGATTTGACATGTGGAATAATCACGCTAATAACTAAATTTTGAAACCAATCTTTATATAATAAGATACTGAAAGTTTCTAAATCGTTGGATTTTGAATCCTAACTTTTAAAACCCAACTTTATGTAATATGATCAAAATTTTAAATCGTTGTATTTGATATGTGAAAACATCACGATCACGTTGATAAGAAACTTTTGAAATTCAATTTTATATAATAGGATTGGATTTGACATATGGAATAATTCCGTTGATACTTAACTTTTGAAATCCAACTTTATATAATAGGATACTGCCAAATTTTGAATTATTGGATTTCATATGTAAAATTTTGTTGTTGAATACTAAATTTTAAAGCCCAACTTTATATAATATTATACTATAAAATTTTAAATCATTGGATTTGACATGTAGAAATATCTACTTGATCAGAAACTTTTGAAACCAAACTTTCTATAATAGGATTTTATAATTATAAAGAAAGATAATTATTTATAATCTTTTTTTACATAAAAATTTTGAATATTGATAATATTCTATGGTAAATATAAAATATTTAAACAAAAGGATATTTTAAAATATATAAAAAATACTGCAAAAGTTTGGATCATTCGATTTAACAGGTGGAAAAGACTCGTTGATTACTAATTTTTGAAATTCAACTTAAATATTGTAAAAATTGGGATCAATAGATTTGACGCGTTGAAATTTTTTGTTAATTACTAACTTTTGAAACAAAGTTTATATAAGAAAATTCGTTTTTTTTGTAAATAATAAGAAAAATATTTTTTTGCAAATTTGTTTTTAATTATATATTTTTTAAATATAAATTTATTATTATTTTATATTTTGTATGAGATATTTTTATAATTTTTCTTATATAATTATAAATAAGGATAATAATTTTTTACAAAAAAAATTATTTTTGAATTCTAAATAGATATAACATATTTGGTAATAAAGATAAATATTCTCAGAAAATTATTTTAAAATATAAGTTGTTTTGTTTTTACAGACACATTAATACATGAAAACAAATTATTATAAAATATACTTTATTTTCATTTTTAATATATAAATAAAAAAATAGACACATAAAATAATTATTTTAATATGGGAGTTTAAGGGACTTAACTTTATCTAATAGGATTAAGAAATTGCGATGAGAGATGTCCATCAACAAAACTTATATTTAATGATAATAAATCATATTAATAATTAAAAGAAAAATAAAACAAAGTTAAATTTAATTTTAAATACATATCTCTTTTGTTTGCTTGTATTGATTTCATTAGATGTAAACGAAACAGATTAATAAAGTAGAAAACCATTTTAATGCAAGCAGTTGTGAATTTTTTTCGTGAAAGTTTGAGAGAGCTTAGAAAATATCAAAATTTTTTGTGTTAATGAAACGGTCTTTCAGCTTGCAATATAATATTATAAAAAATTTGTTTTTAATAATATTTTAAATATAATACTATTTTATTTGATACTTAGTATGAAATAAATAATTACAAATAATTATTTAAATAATAGAATAAAAATAATTATTTATAATCCTTTTTATATTATAATTGTAGATATAGATAAATATTTTATGATAAAGATAGATATTTTGAAAAATTCTATTTTAAAGAATTTTTCACTTTTTTTAATATATAAATACAGAAAAAAATTTGATGGTTGGATATGTCGTAGAACAATTATGTTAATGAGTAACTTTGAAACATTCTACTTTATATAATAAGATAGATGCAGTTACAACAAATTCAGAAAAGAAAATATCATATTTTAGATTTGGTGTCATCATGAAGATTGTTGCGAGATATTTGGATTATTTTTTATCGATGTAGAATATTTTTATTTCTGCTCTTTGATAATATGTCGGACTCCCTTGAGCTGAGAAGGAACGAGTTACCGAGATGATTAAATAGATGAGACGTTAACTCAGACATATAATTCCTTTGACAAAATGTGATAGTTATCGAGAAGTTATCTTGGACATTTTGCGTTGTTATTGAGATGAAATGCTTAATGGGCTTCAAATCCGTTCGTCGATTGTGTTGGCCGAAAAGGTGGATCTGATATTCATCTCTAATAATTTTCTTCCCCAGACTCGAATAATTGTCTCATAATTTCAGAGTCGATAAAGTAGACATGCTTCTAGAATCTTCTGTCAACATGTCGTGTTTTCATTGGTCTTATCTGCGGTTTCACAGGCTACTCGTAAGCCAATCTTGTTGAGACAATTCAGCTTACGGTAATTTCCTGTAAATATCATACTCGGTCCTTCATTATTCACTTTCATCTGATTTTCAAACTTCCGAGAAAGTATGTTCTATCACTTCTCTCTACTTTTATTTTTTCCGTTTTGTTCGAGACGCCATTGATTTTATTTTTCTCCCTCGCTTAGTTATTTTCTGAGATGAGATGATTAGAATCGAATTGGAATCTAGTTCCAGTTCCGACGAGCCCACGCCTACTATTTCTACGTACATTGATGATGTAGGAAGTGAACATGAGAGAGTCTAGGATAAAAACTCTAACGCCAAGATGAATGAATTTGAGGATGCAAATCGTCTTTCCAAAGTCACTGCTAGAGTTGATTGATTTCTGGAGCTTCTTCTTCCTGAATTACAACCTTCAAGTCAGTTTCTACAGATAGAATGGAGGAAATACAAAGTTAGCATGACACTTTTATGTTCTTCTAACTCTGATTACGATGAAGAAACTATTGAAGGCTTTTACGATGTGTCCAGTGCTGAAAAGGATCGATATTAGGATCCCCGGAACCAAATTAAAGGCCTTGGACTCCACCAGATGATTTGTCTTTGTTTATGACTAGTGGTTTTATGAGGCTCGAATATGGATTCTGATCCCACAACTTTTGCCTGACTACTGCCATTCTCGTCGTATTGCGATGACTCAGCTTCAGTCCTCGCCAATAAAAAACATTCTTGGTGCCTTGATCCTCAACAGTGAATCCAGGGTTCAAATCTCAACTCAAATTTTTGAGGATATGACTTAGTACATCGCCAAGACTCCTCAGACGGGACTTTCTATGTCAAAGAAAAATAGGGTCTTCGTTTCCTTGATGACTTTTCATTGAAAATCTCTAACTAGAAGCACTGTTACTTCTTCGCACGTGCCGATGAAGACCTTTTTATGTCTTTTTGCTGGACTTTTGAACTCGTTTGGGCAAACTATTCCTGTAGATTTTAGGCGTCTTGGTATGCCTGAAATGATACTTACTGAGCTTTGTTTTTTGTAGAGAAGCTTCTAAGTGTTCCTCAGATCAGTTGGAAAAGACTTCCTGAAGGTCTTCTTGTGTGATATGCATTTCAGAATTCTCAAGGTAACTTTCCTTCGTTGTTGCTTTGGAATTGTTTAAGCCAAATTAGAGTAATAACAATTTCCTTTTTGACTTTTTCATAGTATCTCGTCAAGAATCTAAAGATAAGTTGGGCCAAATTAACTTTTAGATGCCCGATATTACGAGTAATCTCGACGCCGTCCTGGATAAGGAACTCTCTCATCCTACCGAGACTAGCAATCCTCTGGTTGNAAAAAACCCCCCCCCCCCCCCCTTTGGCCTCCTAATATTTTGATGCTGGAACTACCGAGACAACTGTTCTTGATGATAATCTGAATCCTTCTCTCAATGTAATCGATATCGAAGAAGCAGAAGTTGCTAAAGTTTTTGAAGGATTGCAATTTTCCAAGAACACGAAGAAGAAGTCTCCAAAGAAAAAGAAGTCTGCCGAGAAGGCGGATATTTTGACTGTGGACTTGGAGCAAAAGGGAAAGAAGTCCAAAATTAAGAAAATTGATCCTGATTCCAAGCAACCAAGTACAATTTTTGAAGTCTCTTTTCTAAATGTTTGGGCGAAGAAGTGATTAGTCGCTGCTCGGTGATGCCAGGTTGCTCTGCTCCTCTCGTGCTTGCCAAGAAAGGTGCCGAGAAGCTTAATGGAATGGAAAAGCCTTCTTCCATGATTGCTCTAAGGAAGAAGAAGAAATCTATTGTGGACTTTCGCTTCACTCATGAGCATGGCCATCCATCTTCGATTATCACCTCGTCAACTTCTTGTGCTGACATAATGCACAAGATTCCGAACACAATTGGTAATGAAGGTTTGATCCTTTGATGAGATGCATAACATGGAAGAATATGAAGAGATTGCCTTGTTGGTGATGAAGGTTTGATCCTTAAATTTTTGCTTTGTTATTTTTGTTGGTTTCTTGATATCGCTTCCTGGATCAAAAGAAATATCGTGCTTCTGCTGATGAGAATACCCAAAAGTTGAACAATCTGACGGACCGTGCTAGAAATTCTCATCTTGAGGAAGTTGAGGCTAAGGCGACTTTAACTAAGGTAGAGGAGGAGCTTGTGAAGGTTAAGGTCAAGCTGTAGTTAGAGCGGGGAAAGTCTCCGAACCAGGCTGAAGAGATCTCGGCTTTGAGGGATTCTCTTCAATGGGCCGAGACACATCAGAGAACTGCCTTTAGAGTTGCTAAGAAGGATAATGATACCGTGTCCAGACTTTAGTCTGGTTTGAATGAGATCAGAGGTGAATTTGATTCTGGCTTGAATGATGTTAAATGTTTCGGAAAAACTACGACCTTACCAAGAATTATCAGGTCAACTCTCTGACAATTTCGGGAACATTGTTGCTTGATTCAACGACCTTGACACAAACCCGGCTGCTCGCCTCTCTTATGCTCAATACCTTGGTACTAGCAACATTTTTAATCGTTGCTTCCGGAGGTTAATGTTGCACTTTCCGAGCTTGTGGCTAAAGAGCTAGAGAAATTCAAAGAGATTATTGAGAGGGAGATCATACAGCATTGATTTGTGATGATATGGTCATTCTGTTCTTTGAAATTGGTGAGTCTTTGGGTTTTTTCGAAGCAGTCTATACTCTGGAAGGAATCCTAGCATCTCGAGCTAAATATATCGATCCAAACGAGATTGATGCGATTGGGATTGATGACTGTTCTTAGTTTAGTATACAAGAGTTTGAACTCGTAACCCTTCCACCTCAGAGATTTGATGAATATGGTTCGAGTGACGATATTGTTTTTCCAAAGGTTGTCGATGGGGTAAGGCAGACTAAATAAGAAGAAGAGGACGTCAACATCAAGACGTATGTAATGCAATGTCTTTTCCTCTATTTTTTGTTGCTGGTCCACATGTTTCGACTTTTTTTATTGTTGATGTCGGTTTTGGTCCGTTTATGAGGAGATTTATAAAAATTGCTGCACTTAATGAAAAAACGTTAATCATGCTACTTCCACTTCCGACGACTTAAGTTTTAGATAATAAACTTTTAAAAGCTAGCGAGAAACTAGGTCTCGGTTTTCTATACTTTTGACTTAGAAATTGTGAGAAATTTGATCTCAACTTTGCGTGCAAAAGACAAAGTTTCAACTAAAGATTTGCAAGAAACAAGGTCTCAACTTAGCATGTGGAAAACTAAGTTATGACATAGGATTTGCGAGAAACTAGGTCTCAACTTTGCGTGCTAAAAAGCTAAGATTAAACTTAAGATTTGCGAGAAACTAGGTCTGAACATAATTTTAAGACTCGTCTTAGAAAGAGCGAGATTTTAAGACTTAGTAAGTTTTTAAGACTTGGCTTAAAGATTATGATATTGATGACTGAACAAGATTTTAAGACTAGGGGAGGTTTTTAGACTCAAATTTAATAAGAGCGAGATTTTAAGACTCGGCGAAGTTTAAGACTCGGCTAAGAAACTAGGATCTTAGCCAGTAAGCAAGATTTTAAGACTCGCTGAGATTTAAAGACTCAGCTTTGAGAGTACAGTCTCAACCATTGCTGAGATATTAAGATTGAATGAAACATACGAGATTTTAAGACTCGGGGGGTCTTGGCCAGTAAGCCAGAATTTAAGACTCGGTTTAGAGAGTAGGGTCTCGACCATTGTTGAGATTTTAAGGCTAGAATAAAATTTATGAGATTTTAAGACTCGGCTTAGAGAGTAATGTCTCAACTGTTTTGAGATGTGTCTATATATATTTATGCTTATCTTGACTGCAATCTTTATTACGGTTTTATTAAGTTTAAGCTGCACCAAAAGGCTACCTACGTACCCAGATTGGATCAAGCCAAAAAATGTAGCTCTAATTACATAACTAAATATATTAAGATGGCATCAAAGAATGATGCAAGTGATGCCAGCGTTGACCCGACTTCAATAGAAGTATCGCTTCAAGTTGATAGAGTTCCAGCTATGCACAATTTGCTCTTCGTCTATGGTTGTGAGATCATAAAATCTAGGCTTTACCACTTTGTAGATAATATCTGGACCTTTCCAGTTTGCACCAAGTTTCCCTATGTTGGGTTCATCTGTGTTCTCAAAAAAATTTCTTATTACGAGATCGCCTTCAGTTAAATGCCAACCTCAGACCTTTTTGTCGTAGTACTTTGTAGCATGTTGTTGGTAATTTTGTACTCGAAGTAAGGCTTCGTCTCAGACTTCCTCAAGTTCATTGAAACTAGTGTCCATCATTTTTTATTTAAGTTTTTGTTAAACAGAAGTTGCATCATGCGCAAAGTCGGCACACTTGCTTCTACAGAGGCTTAGACTTCTATCCCATGAGATAAAGAAAAGAGAGTTCAGCCTATCGACCATCTTAGAGTTATTCGATGTGACCAGAGTACTCCACTTAACTCGTCCGCCCAACATCCTTTCTTTTCATCTAAATGTTTCTTCAACCCATCTAGGATTTGCTTGTTTGTTGTTTTGGCATGTATGTTTCCTTGTGGATTTCATGGTATCGGCTTGCTTACTCGTATATTCCATCGAGCACAGAAGTTTCCAAATTTTTCCAAAATGAACTAAGAACAATTGTTAGTCACGATCTCGTAACGTAAGTCATGTCGGCATATGATATTCTTCCAAAGAAATTTAACAACACCTTTATCACGGATATACGAATAAGCTTTTGCTTCAACCTATTAAGTAAAATGATCCGTCATCACAAGTAGGAAACGTTTTTGCCAAGATGCTGGAAAAGATCCGACTAAGTCCAATCCCCACCACATGAACGAATAGATATTACTGAAGATGTTAACTCTTTGGTTGGGGCGTGAATCAAAGGAGCATGTCCTTGGCACATTTCACATTTTGCAGCAAACTTTTCACAATCATGCGCCATAGTCGGTCAGTAGTGTCCAAGGCTTCATATTTATAGTACCAAAGATCTTCCATCTGAATGGTTGCCTCATATTCCTTCGTCTGCTTCTTGTTTTACTTGTCTCGTCGCGTCACCGTGAATACAACTAAGAAGAGTTCCATTTACACTTCATCAATGGAGATTTCGATTGGTTTGAACATAGTAAGCGCCACTTGGTTTTGAGCCATCTTACTATCCATTTCTCTTTGAGGGCTTCTGCTTCTAGTATTTATGCCAGGATCTCGTCTCTCCAATCAATGACCTTCTTAGCCAGAGGATCAAGCTCTTGGCTTGTCGATACATTCTGTTGGTATTATCCACCTTTGGACTAGGTAAGTCGTTGATGCCAATGCTGCCAAAGCATCAGCTGAGGTGTTCTTTGCTCGGGGGGTCTTATTGTTGTTGAACTTTAGTCCCTTGGTTAAATCTTTGATAACTTTCAAGTATGCTTCAATTCGATCATTCTTAGTATTGTTGTTGCAAATCATAATAGCATTCAATCAGGGCTGTTTCAATTTCTTTTGCAAGTCAGATCCCTATTATCAATACTTCTTATTCGGCTTCATTGTTTGATGTTGGAAACACTAGGCGGAACAATTGTTCCAACACTTCCCAGTTGGAGTTTCTAATCGAATTCAACACTATACCCGTGCTATGAAGCTGATCCATCATTAAAGAGTTTCCAAACCTGTAGAGTTTTGTCTGGTTTTGTTGGCTCTAATTTGGGTGCTAACTCAATCAAAAAGTCAGTCAATACTTGGGACTTAGCACTGGTTCACCCCTTATATTCAATATCATACGCACTGAGCTCAATAACTCACTTGGTTAGCATGCCAAATTGGTTTGGACTGTGCAGTATCATTTGTAGTGGGTGATTAGTTAGCAAAATGATCATGTGAGATTGAAAGTATGGTCTTAACTTTCTAGCTGAGACGACGAATGCTCAGGTAAGTTTTTTGTAGATAGATAACAAGACTTTGCTCCATCAAGGGATTTACTGGCATAGAAGATCCGATGCTGAGTTCCATGATCCTTCTTACCAAGACACTACTTACTGTCGATATCGAGACTGTGATGTACAAGTAGAATGGCTCGCCTTCTTCTGGCTTAGCTAGAATCAACAGAGTGGATAAATACTTCTTTGGCTAAGAGAAAGCATTCTCACATTCTTCATCCCACCTGAATCCTTGTCAACAACTGGTAAAAAGGAAGGTACTTA
The DNA here is from genome assembly GCA_900406435.1 of Lepidium aucheri. Taxonomy (NCBI): domain Eukaryota; kingdom Viridiplantae; phylum Streptophyta; class Magnoliopsida; order Brassicales; family Brassicaceae; genus Lepidium; species Lepidium aucheri. The sequence goes on along the minus strand of OVBA01001433.1, from coordinate 2,845 downwards.
TCCGTTGACAGAGAGATGAAATGATTTAACGCGGTAATCCGCCCAGTAAAACGTTAAACTTCACGCTTATTCTTAGCAGAGGGCCGCTCCTGTATCACCGTGATCTGCTTTGGATATGTCTTGATTCCTCTTTATGTGACGATATAGCCAAGACATTCGCCAAATGTTACTTCGAAGGTGCATTTTTGCTGGATTGAGCTTCATCTGATATTTGTTCAATGTCTTGAAGCATTGAGCCAAATGATCGACGTGATCCCCGACTTTCCTTGATTTGACTAATAATTCTATTGTTTGACCGAGTTGATCAGCAAATATTTTGTTGATGAGACGCTGCTATATTTCCTTGTGTTTCTTGGTCTGAAAGGTATTACCTTATAGCAATATGTTCCTTGGTCAGTTATGAATGAAGTATTTTCTCTATGATGCATTCTTATCTGGTTATACCTTTGTGAAGGCTAGAAGTTTGTTTTCAGTTGTTGCCTTGACGCTACAATCAATATAGGTGAAGGAAAATTGTCTTTTGGAAAAGCTTTATTTAGGTCGGTAAAGTCTACGGAGACTTGCCACTTGCCATTCTTTTTTGGAACCGTAACTAGATTGGCTATCCATTGCAGATGTTGTACCTCGATGATCGATCCTGCTTTGGTTAGCTTTTGACGTCATCATTTACTGGCTTAGTTAATTCTGGACCTAGTTTCCTTTCCTTATGCTTGACTGGTTTATATGTCAGATCGACATTCAATTTGTGGCTTTCCACCTTTCGTTCTATCCCAGGCATATCTTTTGCGGTCCACACAGAAGTTTTGACATTCCTTTCTAGTAGCCGAACTAATCTTTCATGGGTATGTTTGTCTAAATTTGTGCCCTCGAGGAGGTCCGTGCTTTCTTTGTTGAAGCCCCGGCTTGCCCCAGGATGTTGATCATACCCTTCTATGAACCTTTCGACGAGATAGTACTTTTTAACTGATAACAAGGTTTCTAGCCTATGGAATCAAATCATTAAACATAGAGGTAAGTAGGTGGGATGTCGAACCAATACTCAGTGATTACTTGTAAGAAACTTATCTAATACTAGATTCTAGTCCAGACAACCTATCAATCTGTCACAAAGATAGGTTATATTTCGAGTGAGCTCTCAAACTAGCACAAAGGACAAAATACATTACGAGACAAAATAAAAACAGAACAAAACATTTAAAAACAGAGAAATGATCACAAAACAGAGCATGATAATGACGATAGATAAATCTAGGATAATAAACATGAATCTAGAGGATAGGAGGTGATTGATCAGCAGTAAATTCGCCAATCCGACCCGCCAAGCTATATACGTTGATCTCTAGACCAGGACAAGCTAGATCCACCTATTCTCATGGTGAAGAGCCCTTTCCGATCCGGCTGATCCATTACGATGCTAGCCGCGATCATGTCGGATCAAAAGCCTAAAGTCCAGCCCAATACATCTATTGACCGATCGACATACTAGATCCCTCTTCGGTGGGTCAAACCATCTCTCATATGACACTTGGTCTTCGATTCCCTTAGTGCTAGCTTTAGGTTTCGGCCCAAATCAGATCTCTCTTGATCAGGGAGAGATCGGCCTTAATCTCGGTCATATGAGAAGAGACCGAATCAGATCCATGTTTGCTAGGCAAGTGGATCGGTGATTTCATATCCGATCTCCCTATCCTCTAGATCCAGAAGGATCTACTCACTTTTCATGATTTGAGAGTGGAGGATCAAAGGAGATTTCATCACCATAAACATAAACAACAATAAGAAAATAAACAACAAAAAGTAAAGATGAAGATCAAATAAACTTAATGCATTAAACTTAAATCGGATTCAACAAAGTACCTTAACAATCTTAAAAGAAAGCAACAACGAAAATAGAGAGAGTTTCTTTCCTAAAACATCAGATGATTCTATAGAATGATGATTAAAGGGTATTTATAGGGTCATTTTCATAACCCTAATGGTCAAACCGACCTAAGTCTGTTAACCAGAAATCTTCTCCTCGCTGTTCCTTGGCGAACTTGGACACCAAGGAGTGATTTTTACTCTATCCTCGCAGGCTGAGGTTGAGTTGATGGTCCGAGTGTGATAAGTTGGTTCTCCCTCGCGGTAGATAGGTTGAGGCTGGCGACTGAGGTTTCCTTTCATTAGCGATCCGAGTGATTGTCGCCCTGCAAACCGCAAGACAGCGATCCAAGTCTGAGAAACTCCTTTTCCTTAGCAGCTGATTCCGATAACTTTAGCTCCAAATTAAGCTCCTTTTTGCTCTGTTACCTAGAAAAACTCCAATACTCCAAATGCAAATGCAAAAGGTGCAAAACTAACCTAAATGGACCGGAATGCATGGAAAACCTAGCTAACCGGATGCAAAACAACCTAAAATATGGCTCTAAAACCGTTAAAAATCACACTCATCAGCTCCCCCAAACTTAGATCTTGCTTGGCCTCAAGCAAGTGCAATGACCTAAGGTGGAAAAATTGAACAAACAAATGGGGTAAATTTGGCTAACAAACATGTGGGCTCTATCACTTTGGAAACCATTAAGTAACCATCCTCGAACATAGCATACAACCTATGGATTCCTATCACCTAAGCTGGTCTCTAAAGGTACAAGCCTAATTCCTTATTTCTTTTTGGTGCGGTCCTC